>CM021102.1:788896941-789088679 GCA_007115665.2 Sequoiadendron giganteum | reverse complement strand
GAAAAGAGCTTGCTTCTGAGGAATAAAATTTTGAAGAAGAAGGAAACGAAAGCGAAGAATCTGAAGAAGAAGAGTTTGTAGAAGAGGAGGAATCTGAAAAATATGAAGGAGAAAAGAAAGGTAATGAGGAAGAACTTGAGGATGATGATGAAAAATTTCTATCTCCACATGAGAATATTGTTGAAGATCTTCCCCAAACGTCATCACCTGTTACTTCAAATGTTCCTCATACACCTCCCAATCCTAACACTCCTCCACCTACTCTTCCTACTTCACCTCCTCCCACATATACCATACATATTGTGGATGATTCTCTTCCCCCAATAGCATCAACCATCCTTGCCACTCCTCCTATAGTTTCAAACCTACAAATTGTTGATGTCTTTTCAAGCTCTCCCTCATCCATCCCAATTTTGTCATCTCCATCTTTTGATATTTCATCTGAAGCTAAATTCGATAGATTTATGAATGAGACCTTACAAATTCAACTTGGTATGTAGTCTACTAGAGAAATAATGACAGATACTACCCCAATTGTTACCATACCAATCATTTCTATAGAAGTAGATACAACACAAGAGTTGATGATAAGTCAAGAAGCATATACTTCCTCCCTTCCTCCTTGGTTGGTCTCTCAAGTATCGAAGCGAAAGAAACAAATGATCTCTCCAAAAGAGCTTGATCTTGAAGAGATAGCTCCTCCAAAAGCCAAGGGGAATAAAAAGGAAAAATTTCATTCAAGGCTTCATGTTGACAAAAATGGTCATAAGTTTGTAGAGATTAGTCTACCCCCACCAGAATAAGGTGATGTTAACATGGTGGACTATATAGTCATGAGAGTTCAACTCGGAAAAGTGACAAATGAAAGTGCAAAGGAAGATGCACAAGTGGTGCTAGATGCATTAAAAGGAAGGCTTGACAAGATGGAATAGGCCCAAAATATGTTCAAGGAGAAGGTCAAGCATTATGCAATTATTTTGAGGAAATTAGCAGGCTCTTCAAGAAATGTACAACCTATGGCTATGACAAGCGTTGAGGAACCAGCAGTATGAAAGGCTGAGAAGTTTTCCTCCAAGGATAAGGTGTTGTATGATTTCATTGATGAAATGATAAAGCATGGTTCACAAGTTATAACTACTATAGATGAGAAGACCACTCAGATAGCCAAGCTAAACTCAAAGCTCGATAAAGAAGAAAGCATACTTTCGCAAGAGAAAAAAGAAATGGAAGAATACCTCTCATTCTGGTCATGAATGAAAGAGGAAAAGCTGAGAAAGTTGGTGGAAGTTGGGGTAATTCCTGACAAAGATAAATATGTGGAGGTAGGAGAATTCCTCAAGCACCGCATTCAAGTGATGAAATCTCTTATTGAAGATATTCACCAAGTACAAAAATATATTGAAGGACATCATGATATCCTAGAAAATGGAATAAAGGAGTTACCGAGTAAGCTCGTTGAAGAAGATCATATTTTCCTCCTGGCCAGTAAAATTTCATAGATCTACAAGGAAGCCATCATGAAGCAAGTGGAGGATGCAAACTTTTCAAAGACCTCCATGCATGTAATTTGTGACATATTACTTTCTCTTGATAATCTCAAGATGCATCTTGATATATGCAAGAAGATACACTCATCTTCAAAAGAGCAATCACCAAAGTTCACACCATAGTGTATTACACTGTTGGTCTAGATGAGGCATTCATACTGGAGACAAAGAATAAATATGAAGACTTCCATGCCCAATGCAAGGAACCATGAAGACTTCTTTTCATCTCCAGTGTTAGATAGTTTTTTTTTCATTTACACATTATGTAAATAGTTCTCGACATCTTACATGTATTTTTCCAATATGTATTTACATGTAAAAATAGATATGTTTTCCTAAAAACATGGATGGCATTTTTGAAAAAGTCAACTAGTTAATTAGGTCAAATTTTCCTAGATTCGCTCTTTTGATTTTTCTAATTTTTCTCTCCTCTCCCATCTATAAATAAGAGAGGATTATATTGTAATTGTGATCTTTTATCTTTTACAACAAAGTGTTTCCATTTTCAAAAGAAAATACATGAAACTTTGTGCTCATCTTTGTGTATCTATTTTGATCAATAAAGAAGAAAATTGCATACTAGACTTTGTGTTGGAATCAATTATCTTTTTCATTTGACTGAGATTGGTAGTGATTAGTGATTAAGATCTAAAGAGCTTTAAGTAAATCTGTGTAAACTTTGTGTAACATTCTCTTATTCGAATTTATGTTATTTGATTGAATATTGTTGGTGAACTCTCTACAAGTCTTTTTGCTTGTATATTTTCCTATTGATCATGGATCTATCGTGGAGTATCTAGAAGAATTTTTGCTTCTAATACAATGTTGGTTACATATCTCAAGGATTCATTGGTGAAAGATACGAAACAACTTTGTGCCTTCATCAGTTTTCTTGTTTTATCATTTATCATTATTATATTAGTATTCTTGGTCTTTTCTTTGACAAGATAAGAATATCGGAATTACTGGTTTTTTTTTAGTTTGAATTTATAACTCATTAGGAACTCAAAACCATGAAGCATTGCAAAACATATTCTCTGAAAAAAGAGAGAATTATGAATGTGATGCACCCCCATCTCTTAATCATAGTGTACATCATTGTGAGTACTTACTTAGTTTTACTTAGCTTCAAAAATCAGTAAGAAGGGTGCCTCCCCTTTTTGAGAGGAGATATTTTATCTCACATAGTTGTGGTTGAAATTGAGTTCTATAATCTATTAAAAGGGATTACATAATTTTCACCCAACAATTTTTTGGTGACTCCACTGGGGAATGACACACGCAATTAAAGCCTCGTGCTTTGATTGAAGTGAATTAGTTTTCCAATATCTTATTGTTGTCTTGTGTATTTTTATTTTTAATATCTCTCTTGTTTCCATCTACATTCTTGCGTTTAGAAGCTATACACAAATTTTGAGGGCTCAAGGAGTAGTGGATCCACTTTTTGAAAGCTTGTTGCAACATAATACTCTAGCTACTCCTCTGTGAGTAAGATTTTCATTATAGCGAACCATAAGCTACCCTCCATGAAGAATAAGATCTCCTCTTCTGAGTAAATCTTTTGTCTTCCATAGAGTTCCATTCCAAGCACCAATTGTACAACATGCAATGGAAACACCACCTACAGGACCTTGGGGAAATGCATTTGGCCCCCTTCATTTGGCCACACCCTTGCATGAACTTCCACATGTTTCAATAAAGCATATTTCAAAGTTTCTAGGTGATGGAAAACAACATCCCGATGAAGACATTACTACCTTTTACATTTTTTGTGGTGTTCTTAGCGTGGAACATGAAGATGTAGTCGTGAGGCTATTCATTGAATCCGTACAACAAGTTGATTTTGAATTGTTTTTTACCCTTCCAACTACCTCGATTACTACTTGGAACACCCTTCACACTAAGTTTGAAGAAAGGTTCAAACCGGCTGAAGATACACATGCCTTGCTATCATAGCTCACAACCATGCAGAAAGAGGCTCATGAACCCATGTGTGAGTTCATGGTTAATTTCAACAAGCTAGTGATGAGGATTCCAATGGTGGCAATACTGATGGATCATAACTTAAAATGTTTCTTCATCAACACTAACTCCCCAAAGTATATTTTTTCTTGTGTAGGGAAGTTGTCGCCAACATTGAAGCAACTCAACAATTGGCTACAAGCCTCAAAGATGACATGATCCTTGTTGGAGAAATAAGGATGAATACCAACAACAAGAAGGTGCAAGGATCAAGATCTTCTTCTTATAATGCTAATGTATCTAGTGCTAACTCTAATTTTGTTGATCTGATGGTCTAAAGGTTGGTAAAAAAAAATTTGGCTTTGAAAAAGCAAGTTTCCAACAACAACACTTATAAGGATGTTCCAAGGAGGAATTTTAGTAACTATGCTGGAAACAAAAATCAGAATCGTTTTCCAACACCACAAGGAAGACTCACACTTGAATCTCCACCTACTAACACTATCGCAGGATACTATGAGGCTAAACAAGATGAATGTGCATAGCCAAATTATCCCATGGAAGAAATTGATCTCTTTCAAGATGAAGAAATAGAATCGATTGGCAACTCCAACATTGGTTACTGTATAGGCATGAATTTTTACCCCTAGTGAAAATAACCCTTTACACCCGTGCACTTTAGAAACCCTAAGACGGAGGCTTAATTCCACTTAAGCCTGCCGCTCACATCACGCTTGGCACCTACTTTTTATGTTGGTGGAGGCATTTCTTTTGAGGATTCCCACGCGACATGCAGACATCTTTGCAGTGTGCTTACATCCCTAGAAAGTTCCTGTGGTTGGAGTCTGCACAAACATGACACTTCATATTGGAATTCGAAGTGTAATGCCCCTCTTTGGTTGGTCAACCTGAATATGGCTGTTTTAAATCTTCTTCCTTCATATTCTTCATTCCTTGATCCATTGGGGATCTTTGGAGGAAGTTTTGGCAAGATCTTGAGCTGATCTCTTTACATTATGTCCACTCTTTCAAGCATCCACAAGCTTTGTAGTAGCACTTTACACTCCATAGCAGCAATCCACTACTCCATCACTCTGATAGTACGAGTGCAAGACAAACACCATTGTAGTAGAGGCTTGAGTTCCTCTCATTTTCTTCTCCAATAGCCTTGAGCACTTTGGACAAAGGTGGTAAGCTCCTCTTATCTTCTCTATCATTTGGTTGAGTAAGCATGTACTATTTTGTAGTGTATTTTGTTTACTAGCTTGTATTCCCTTCTTTATCATCATTTCTATCATTGCAAACTTGGTTGTCCGTGGAGGTGGAAACACCAAAACAAGGGTCTGACTAAGGCATACCCCTAAATAGCCCCTCAATATTTTCTCGCTTTTCTATGTGCAGGTGGAGAGATCTTGGAGCAAGCTATCGAGAAGGTCATTGTGTGAAACCGTCTTCGCCACCCTTGTGGTAATCTATTTCCTATATCACATTCATCTTTATGTTTCACTCTTCTTAATCTTATTTTGTCGTTCTAGAAACTTCTAAACCAGGCTGATGGTCCTTTCTTAGGGCTTAAACCTCATCTCTCTAGTTTTCTAGCCATACGGACACCAGCACACCTGTGAGATGACAACACGTCATGCTATCATCTCGAAACTACACTTTTGTCTTCTGACAGAGAGATACCTAAGATGCAAAGTTGACCTTAGAAAGTGACTGATCTACTCTCCCTCCAACTCTCGGGTTTGCAGGGTGATCGAAGGACCCACTGTTCTTGTCACCTTCATCCCACCTATCCTAACCTTCCTTTTAACTGAGGTAAGTTAGGGCAGCCATACTGCTATTGGCCTTTTGTGACCCGGGGCCTTGCAATGGTTGGTCCCCCTCTCTTACATTTTTGGTGAACCCGATGTGAACCAACGTCTACTCATTTGTCAATGTTGCAAGATTTTCCTCTTATACCCTTTGGTCAATTGTACTCTGGTGTGTTGTGAAAGTTTATGAGCATCACAACCCAGTCCATGACCTTTGGGCATATAGTCAAGAGAAATCTATGACACCTTCCAATGGAGAAGATGAAGGTCTCTTCTAGTTACACTACCGGCCTTTTCTCTGGCTCTGAGGTTCGTATGTCCGTCCAGGAGCACTATCATGAGGTGAATCTAGATTCCTTGATGAAACTGATCGCATCCCTACCCCTCCTATGTCAACAACCTCCTCATTTGTAGATGATCATGAGGCCATCCATATCCCTTTTGAATATGTTGTTAGCCTTAGTAAAGGGTTAGGTGCATTGGAAAATCACCTGGAAAGAAACCCAAAGCTGGCTAGGGCTGCTAAAGTGATTAGTGAAATATGATATATGGTAGGAAAAGACAAGACCGGTGTCAAACTCCTAGCTAGTCTCACAGGTCTAGCTGAAGTGTGTTCCCCTTCGAACCATAGTCACATGGTACAGGGTGGCCTCTTCGAGGAACATGAGAGATAGCTGGAAATGTCAATGCCTCCTACATCTGTATACATGGTTGATGTAGTCCCTTCAGTCAGTGTTCCTACCACTTCTAAAAAACTCTAAAACTATCAAAGTGAATAGAAACCCTTTAGGTTTCCACTTCACCCCTTTTGTCACCTCTGATGGTGGAGGCTTTGGTGGTGGAAACTTTGGAAGTGGAGGTGGTATTGGTAGAGGTGGTATTGGTGGAGGTCATGGTGGTGGCCTTAGAAGTGGTGGTGGCTCTGGCAGAGGTCACATTGGTGGTAGTGGAATCGGTGGTGGCTCTGGTGGTAGCCATCGTGGTGGTATAGGCAGTTTCTCTGGTGGTGGTTCCAGTAGTCCTATGTCTTCTAATGACCTTATTCTGAATACCCTTCTTCAGAATATGGGGAAGATGCAGAATCAGCTAGCAAACTTGTCCTAGGCCTCAGCCTAGCCTACTTTCCAACTCTTCTTCCGACACAACCCATTGTTGGTTGCAATTCTAAACACTCCTTTCCCACAAGGGATGGAGATTCCTAAATTCAAGAAATACGGTGGTAAAGGGGACCCACAAACACATGTTTCCACCTTTAATGCCCTATGCATAGAATTTTTCCATCATGATGCGCTGATGGAAAAACTATTCTTCCCTCGATCCCTCAAGGATACAACACTTGAGTGGTACTGTTCCTTGCCTAAAAATTCCATCTTTACATTGGATCAGCTTGTCAACCAGTTCCTATGATAGTTCCAAGCCAACATTGGGCCTAAGATGACCTTCTCTGACCTTGTTCGATGTAAACAAGGGGATAATGAGAAGATTACAGAATTTATAGTGCAATATCAGGTGCTCTTTTCACAAATATCGTACCTATTACCTAACTCTGATGTATAGAAGGTTTTCATAGGGAACTTACAAATTCCATGGCAAGAGAAGTTTTCCCTCATGAAATACCCTTCTTTTGTGCATATTTGTGTAGTGTTGCGGGAGTACCAACAGATGGTGTTTCAATTTGAGGGTTCCTCCTTGTGCTCCCACCCTGAAGAGAATTCTATCATATCAATCTCTAGAAAAGGTAAATTTTTTGTGAATGTAGTAGCCGTTGTGGATAACAATGGCCTCAGACGCGACTGAAAGTTCATAAAGTTATCAGAATCTTATTCTTCCATCTTACAAAAGTTGTTGAAGTATAAGATCGTTAACTTGCCAACCCATAAACCAATTAGGGAACCATATCCTAACTGGTATGAGGGAAATACATACTATCAGTACCATCAAGTTAATAGACATGATACCGAATGTTGCATGCGCCTATGTCATGAGATACAAGATCACATTGAGGACAACACTATTCATCTTGATGGGAACAAACAAAACACAAACAAATCCGTAGCGAAAGCTAATAGTGAATTATAGATATAATGGACCTGTTTCTATCACATTTTGCTAACATGATTATTGATCCCTTTGATTATGTTTCTTACCCTGAGGCATATGTTAACATGGTTACTATTACTCCCTCTCCTCATCTTGTGACCGGTTTTCCGGATGTAACATTCACTTCGCAAGATGTACCAGCAAAAGACAAACCTTCTCTGGTTTACATTCCCACTTGTCTCAATGGCAACATTGTGACAGGATTCTTGGTTGACCCTGCCAGTAGAGTGAATTTCATCACAGAGGAGACATTACTCTTAAACTCCCTACAAAGGGAGGAATACAAAAAAACAAAATTCATCATCCGTATGCATGATGGTCTTTCTCTTAAAACCTATGGATCGATAACACTATCTATCCTAGTTGGAACCAAGAACATAGACACGATCTTCAATGTTATTCCTAATTCAGGCCTATTCAGAGTAAAGCTAGGTATACCTTGGCTACCTTCAATGAATGGGATCACCTTTGTAATTCATAAATTCCTAAAGTTTTCCCATGAAGGTGTCATGAACATAGTACATGATACTAGATATCAACTTGTGGTATCTCATGGAGGATACTCATTGGATCACTTTTGGCCCACTCCAGTCGGTTCGCTCCCATAAAGAATGGACCTACTTTACAAGAACTATGTGAAGTATAAAAATAGAGGCAAGGGATAGTATAAGTTGATCCTTCCTATAGCAGAGTAGTCAATTGTTTCATCCTCCCAAAAGGGAAAGGAGAAGCTCACTCCATCTCAAGTAGACACATCTACTCCCCTTTCTTGGGAGGATTATTGGATGAACAATTCTAGGCTTTACCTATTGAGTCCGATGATGCCTCCTTGGCGAAAGCCTAAGATTAGGATATCAAATCTCCCTAATGGGTCCCCTAGACCCTGGTACTATTTGTATGGGAAAAAGAAAGGCTCGCAAAGAGAATTTTCCCTGTGACCTCTTCCCATTCCCCCAAGCAGAAGGAGGCCCGCCACCAAGGCTCTAGAATCAATTCCTCTCGCCGTTTCCACTCGTTCTCCTTTCGCTCCCATTTAGGAGTTTTTCCTCCCATTGGAAATAGTTGTGGAGGATACTCCCATGGTTGAGCAGGAGCCATTTGTCCCTTCACAAGCTCTAGCTTCTAGTTCAAAGAGTCATAGAATTTGACTTGCGCATAAGTGTAAGTGTCTATGAAATTCTCTCCTAGCTAAGCAAGCCTCCTTAAAGAAGAAGGAGGAGATAACTACACCTCTTGTTGTGTCTTCCTCTCTCCCCCTTTCTATCTCTATCCAAACTAGCTTTAAATCTCTTTTGGCTTCCACTACGAGCACGCACATGCCTAGGAAGGTGCAAGTGCTTATCACCCCTTCTATGGAGCCTCCCCTGTTGACTTTCATTTCGGAAGTCTCGCCTTTCCCCAAGCCTATGGATATGGTTAACACTTCAGTTGTATCCACTATGGTTCTTTCCTCTTCTCCCTCAACCCTCCTTGTGTCATCTATGGGGAGTTCACCTCCTCCAACAAAGAATAAGGTAGAGTTTGGTCCCTCTAACAATGGAGGAGGTAAGAAGAGCACACCTTCTATAAATGGTGGCCCCGCGTTGAATCATTTTGTCCTAGTGATGGAACTAGTCCTAGCCTCCCCTAAGTTTTTCACTGCTCCTGAGTCTGTCGGTGAACCTAGTAGTGGAGCTCAGGTGCAAACTCCTTCGTCCATCAAGGTGAAACATGGCACTACCGTTAATTGTATGTTTAACTTGGTGGATAAAGTTTTGACCTTGTCAATGATCTTTGTGAAGTCATTGACCTTAGACCCACAAGAGTTGAGCGATGGAGACCTCATAGGTCCCTCTTCCTTGGCCCTTGTTGTGGGAGGATGGAAAGCTACTCCCCTTAATATTACACTATTGCAAGCTCATCATCCTTCCCCCTTATGATGATCTATAGTGGGAAGCTGACAACCTCTCGGTTGACCAATGTTAAGGGGAGACCTCATTCTTAATCTTTAGATTATATGTGTGTGTATGTTGTGATGTGATTCTCCCATGATCATGCTATGTGTTCCTGAATGACCCTTGTCACCCTTGTTGGTGCTTGGATATAGGCATGATATTTTGTGTTGTAAACCTTCTTCTATATGTATCATCTTTCTTCCATGTATGTGATTGACCTACGGTAAATTGGGGATGACGCAAAGCGTCGGGAGAATTTAGGCCTCCTTCCATGTTGACCCATTTTTTTATTTTACTTTGTCTTACGTGCATTCTTCCTAGTCTAGTTGGGGATTGATGATCTTTCGCCTCGCACTGCGGTTACCTACTATTTATAAATAGAGGTAGATCTGACCCCACAAAACCAGATCCCCCTGTGCTTTTTGTGTATTTTCTTTTCCTTTGCTTGCTCTTTATCTTTCTCTCTTCTTTGCTTGAGTTGTCACTTTCATGTGTGACAATGCCACTTCTACACTACTTGGTCTTTTGAAAGCGCATTCATTGAAAAATGAATCCCTTATCAAGATCCTTCACACTCCCTCTTTAGAATTGCATTCTTGACTTGAAACCCCAACAAAACATGTTTCTTTCATCATGGTTTCGTAAAGAAAGGACTTGGGAGCCTTCCCCCGAAGTGAGAATAGCTTCGATCTTCCCCTTATGTGGGGGCATATCCTTCCTTTCGAATTCCTTGATGATGAATCAATTCAAGAAAAAATATGTTAGCTTTTGAATAGTGTGTCTCTCGAGTGGACCCCTTATTTTCATGCTAGGTTCCCAAGAGACCCCTTCAAAAAATTTTAACAAATTCTATGGTGTCTAGCTCGGGGACAGCCCGACTAGAATGGTTTCGCAATTTTGCATCTAGTCAGGGGGCAGCTCGACTAGACCTACTTCAAATCCTTATGTCTAGCTTGGGGACAACCTGACTAGACTTTAACTTTTAAAATAGCATGTCCCTTGAGCAGACCTCTCCTTCCTTTTGAAGGGTTCTCGAGGGACGCCTTTGAAATTCTTGCAACTTAGCGATGGTCTATTTGACTTTCTATTCACTGGCCTATGTGGCCGCTTCCTAACATGTTCTATTTGTAAGTAAACATGTCACCATCTCTGACTCTGTAGATTCCCCTTTGCTCAGTCTCCTTCATGTGAGAGTTCTTGAAGGATACCTCCCTTGTAGGATCGTGAGCCTGTGAGGTTCTTTCATTCTTCAACTTTATAGTTTAGTGAAACTATGAAGTCCTTTCCTAAACTTCTGAGTTGACTAGACCATGCTCTGCTTCCTCGTCGGTTCAAGTATACATATCTTACTTTGTTACTTCCTTACTACTCTACTTTATCGAATCACTCATCAGTACTCATGCTCGCTAAAGTGGGGACAAAATGTATAGGCATAAATTTACACCCCTAATGAAAATTCCCCTTTACCCCCTTGCACCTTAGAAAACCTAAGGTGGAGGCTTAATTCCACTTAAGCCCACCGCTCACATCACACTTGGCACCTGCTTTGTGTGTCAATGGAAGCATTTCTATCATGGAGGCCCGCGCGGTGCGTAAACATCTGTGTGGTGTGCTTATGTCCTTGGCAGATTCCTACGACTAGAGTCTGCAAAGACATTACACTTCCTATTGAAATTCAAAGTGTAATGTCCCTCTTCGTCTGGCCGACCCGAATATGGTTGTTTTTCATCTTCTTCCTTCATATTCTTCATTTCTTGATCCATTGGGAATCTTTGGAAGAAGTTTTGGTAAGATCTTGAGTTGATCTCTTCACATTTTCTCCACTCTTTCAAGCATCCACAAGCTTTGTAGTAGCACTTTACACTCCATAGGAGCAATCCACTACTCCATCACTTTGATAGTGTGAGCACAGGACAAACACCATTGCAGCAGAAGCTTGAGTTCCTCTCATTTTCTCCTCCACTAGCCTTGAGCACTTTGGACAGAGGTGGTAAGCTCCTCTTATCTTCTCTATTGTTTGGTTGACTAACCACATGCTTTTTTGTAGTTTCTTTTGTTTAGGTAGCTTGTATTCCCTTCTTTATCATCATTTCTATTGTTGCAAACTTGGTTGTTTGTGGAGGTGGAAACATCAAAATGGGGGTCTGATTGAGGAAGACCCCTAAACAGCCCCCCAACATTTTCTCACTTTTATGTGTGTAGGTGGAGAGATCTTGGAGAAAGCTGGTGAGAAGATCATTGTGAGAAATCATCTTCACCACCCTTGTGGTAATTTATTTCCTTTATCACATTCATCTTTATGTTTCACTCTTCTTAATCTTATTTTATCATTCTAGAAACTTCTAAACTAGGCTGATAGTCCTTTCTTAGGGCTTAAACCTCATCTCTCTAGTTTTTTGGTCTTACGGATGCCAACACACCTGTGAGACAATAGTGTTTCATGTTGTCATCCCAAAACTGTGCTTCTATCCTCCGAAAGAGAGCTACCTGAGATGCAGAGTTGACCTTAAAAAGTGACTCGTCTAGTCTCTCTCCAACTCTTGGGTTTCCAGGGTGGTCGAAGGACCCATAGTTCTCATCACCTTCATCTTGCCTATCCTAACCTTCCTTTTAACTGAGGTAAGTTAGGGCAGCCATAATTCTCTTGGCCTTTCATGACCTGGAGCCTTGTAGTGGTTGGTCCCCCTCTCTTACAGTTACTTGCAAATGGAAAATGAATTTGAGGATGAGGACTTAGTCATAGATGCATATGTTGTCTTTGTGTGGCAATAACAAAACCAGCTTGATCAACCTCAAGCTTCCACTCCGCCAAAAAAGGAGAAGTTTCCAGTTACCATTACAAAAAGAGGGTCTCTCGTGCCTTGGCAACGAAAGAATACAACAAGCAAGTGTCCCCCATCCTCACCTGACAATTCCTATCATTACAAAATCCAATCCTCTAGTTCCTAAGACCAGTGTACCTTTTGTTAAGCTGACTACAGAAGTTACCACATCCACTTTTAAAAAAAAATTCCAAGATTTTGACATTATTGACCATGCAAAGAAAATAAGTCCAAATGTTTGAAGCTGAATATCTTAAAGCAAAACCTGACCATTTTGACAAGCTTGTCAAGTTCAAAATAGATAAAGGGATTACTCCAAGTAAAGATTCAACCCCTAATGTCCTAGTGGCCCCAAATCCTAAGACACCATAGAATAATCTTTTCCCTACCCCTCCAATTGCTTCTAGATGTATTGATCCATTCTTTATTTCATTACTTGTTAATGGCTTTAAGTTAAGCAACTATGTTATAGATTTTGGCACATCAGATAATGTGATGCCAGCCAAGGTAGCTACTGCCTTACATTTGAATCTAACCAAAACCTTTAGCCATTATTTTTCTATGGAAGAAAACAAGTACCTTTGATTGGATAGATCAAAGATGCACAGTATGCATTTTTTGCATATCCCAAAAAGAAAATCAAAATGACAGTTCTATTAGTTGATGTGTCAGCATCTTATGGGATCCTCCTTGGATGTAATTTCTATAAAGATGTTGGTGGTGAATTGAACATGGACATGTCTAAAGCTAGGATACCTATGAAAGCTGTAGTGCAAAAATTGATTCCTGAAAGGGAGTCAAAATTCTCAGTAACACAATCTAATGATCTAAGGGATCAAATTCTATTTGAGTCTTCGAGTGTTGGAACATATTATTTGCAAATGGAAGAAGTTGGTGAATCTTCAAAAAGGCATTAGTTGGAGAGTGATGATTCTTTCTCTACAACAAATGAGTCATCATCAGATGATGAAGTTATAGATTTTGATACTGTTAGTCTTGGTGATCCAAACGGTGTTTGGTTACTCGAGTTTGATGGTAGTTGCTCTTCCACCAGTTCTAGAGAAGGAATAGTTTTATTTCCCCCAAAGGAAAAAATTTCCCTTTCTCTTTCAAAATACAGTTTGACAACACCAATAACACTGTTGAATATGAATCTCTATTATTAGGAATGCAAGTTGCACACAAGAAAGGCATCAAAAATATTCATGCACAAGGTGACGTTGATTTGATAGTTTTTCAGGTAAGGAATTTGTATCAGATAAAAAATGACAGACTCCACCATTATCACAATCTTGTTTGGGATTGCATTGAAGAATTTAACGCTTTTGATATATTTGTAGTTCCAAGGGAATATAATGATAGAGTTGATTATTTAGCAGTCTCAACCATACTCTCGATACTACATAAATACTTTTATGGTTCCACCTATACCATTGAGTTGGTTTTCCACCTGAGTGTTCCTGACAATTCAGAAAACTGGCAGATCTTCAATGACGATCATAAAATTGTTGCCTTTTTAGAAAAGGAAAAAAACTTTGATGAGTTGTACTTTGAAGGAAGTGATCCTCCACATCGAGAATCTACTTTTGATATGGATCCAGCTTCAACTGAAGAGTTCCTACAACTAAAAGGGAATAAAATTCCTAAAGGGTTGGTATCCCTTGAGAAACTTTTTGATAAGCATGATCGCTATGTCAAGAAACAAATCTTAGACTCTAATTCAACTAATGAATTTGAACAAATTGACTTAGGAATTCAAGCGGATCCTAAAATGGTAAGCATTGGTAAATGTTGCACAATGGAAGAAAGAAATCGGTTTGCTAAGATGTTACAAGAATATATGGATGTCTTGGTGTATTCATATGAGGATCTAAAATATTTCCAACCAAAAGAGGTGCAGCATGACATTCCACATAAGATTGGAGCATTACCTTATAAACAAAATAAAAGGCAATATAATGCTGAGATTTGGGGAACAATCCTTGTGAAGGTTCAAAATATGTTGAATGACCAAATTATATTCCATATCCACCATTCAACATGGATAGAAAATATTTTTCCCATTTATAAGAAGAATGGCGAAATCCATATCTATGTGGATTTCCAAAATCTAAATCAATTGTTGCTTAAAAATAATTATCCACTCCTAGTAATGGATCAAGTTCTTGAAACTGTGACTAGATCTAAAATGGTCTCCATGTTGGATGGTTTTTCTGGTTACAACCAAATTGAAGTCAATAAAATGGTCTCCATGTTGGATGGTTTTTCTGGTTACAACCAAATTGAAGTCAATTAAAGTGATCAGCACAAGATCGCCTTTACAATGCCATGGGGTACATTGCATACCGCAGGATGCCTTTTGGCCTCATAAATGTCGGTGCCACATTCCAACATGTTATGGACCTGGCTTTTTGTGATGTGCTAAGTAAGTTCACTATAGTATATCTTGATCATCTTACAATTTTTTCTAAGAAACACCATGAACATTTTTATCATCTAAGGAAAATCTTGGAGAGGTGCCGATAGCATGGTATTTCCTTGAGTCCTAAGAAGTCAAATTTTGGGGTTATAGAAGGTAAAGTTCTTGGTCACATGGTGTCCATAGAAGGTATCAAGATTGACCTGAAAAGAGTTAAAAGTATCAAATCACTCACTCTACCATCAAGTAAGAAGGTTTTTCATTCCTTCTTTGGAAAAATAATTTTTTTGTGAAGATTCCTTCCAGATTTTGCAAAAAAGACTCATCATATTGTTAATATGATGAAAGGTACTACTACTTTTCATTGGACGTCAAAATGGAAAGCTACATTTGAAGATATCAAAGAGGTTATTGCTCATGTACCATTGTTAGTCTTCCCAAAATACACAACGGAATTCATCATGTATAGTTATGCTTTTGAGCATACACTTTTTGCAATTCTAGTATAGGAAAATAGTGAGGGTTTTGAATCCCTAATTGTATTCATGAGCTTCCCTCTAAAGAATTATGAATTGAAATATTCCCAAATGGAAAAAACATGCTTTTGTTGTGGTCAAGGTTGTTAAACATTTTCGGTTCTACATTCTTCACAGCCATGTTAAGGTCTTGGTTCGAGATTCAACTATTAAGTCTATCTTGACATAACAAGAGTTTGGAACAAAAAGAGGCAATTGGGTTTCCAATATTCAAGAATACGACTTGGACATAAAACCTACTAAGTTGATGTGTGGGAGAGGTTTGTGTTAACTCAATGCTAAGAATGATCTGGATGGAGAAGTTTTAGAGATTGAGGATTTAGATCCAAGTGAATCTCCAATGGTGTTATTCATCAATACAAATGATGAGTGGTTTTCCAACATTTCCCATTTTCTCACTTATGGGGAATTTCTTGATCATTTGACTTCAAAGGAGAAAAGGACCCTCAAACTAAAGTTAGTAAAATTCATCTTGTGGGACAATGGTTTGTACAAACGTGCATTGGATGGAACTTTCTTATGTAAGATTGTTAAAGTCATATCATGACTTAGCATGTGGAGGACACTTTTCAGCACCAATAACCTCTCACAAGATCTTGAGAGAAAAGTAATAATGTCCCACACTCTTTCAAGATACATACTCTTGGGCGTGTAAATGTGAACTACATCAATAGTTTGTAGGTAAGCCAAAGTTGGAAACTTTTCCTTTAAAACCAATTGTTATTGAAGATCCCTTTCAGTAGTGGGGAATTGATTTCATCGGTGCAGTAAATCCACCCTCAAGTGTGAGACACACCCATGTCCTAACTACAACTGACTACTTCACCAAGTAGGTGGAGGAAATTCTGACTAAGCATGCTATTTCTGAAGTGGTATGTAGTTTCTTATAAGAAAATATCATTTCCAAGTTCAGTGTGCCAAAAAAAATTATTGTTGACAATGCTTCTACCTTCTCGTCAAGTGAGATAACTAAGTTCTATTTTGAACATAACATAACTTTGTCGCATTCATCTGACTATTACCCACAAGGTAATGGTCAGGCCGAATCAAGCAATAAAAAATTGGTGACTATAATTTGCAAGCTTGTGGATGAGAATCAGCATTTATGGCACAAAGCTTTGTATGATGCTTTGTGGGCAGAAAAAATAACTCCAAAGCAGCTGATTGTTATGTCTCCTTTCCAACTCTTGTATGGGTTAAATGTAGAAATTTCCATAACCTTAGAACTTTCAACCCTCAAATTTGCTAAGGCCATTGAGGATGAGACTTTTGATAATTCATTCAACAAGCGGATAATGTATCTATCTGAATTGGAAGAGAAATGAGTTCAAGTGGCTAACCTTATCACAGAGCATCAAGAACAAGTCAAGAAGGCCAAGTCTCATGATTTTCAAATTGGTGATCTTGTTCTCTTATGGGACATGTGAAGAGAACTGAAAGGTATGCATGGGAAATTTGATTCATTGTGGACTAGACAATTCAAAGTTCATCAACTACATGGTGAAAATAGTTTCCTACTGGAATACAAGGATGGAACATCATTTTCTCTTCCTCACAGTGGGAAACATCTCAAACACTTTACAAAGTAAGGTGACATGCATTCAAAATGTAAATATTTTAATTATAGTCTTTGTGTATATTTGTTTTTGAGTCTTTTTATTTTCATCACCTAACTCTATGCCCAAGGGATGGATAAAGGCACTTGATTTTGGAGTTCTTCTCCCTATAATCATTTCTAAGAATGAATAAAGGAAGCTCCCCAGCTGGAGCTAGTTGTTATCCTGGAATCCAACTGTGCCAGATTCAAGGGATAACCCCCTACAAAACTTGATCGTTTCATAGTTTCCATGTACTTCAAGCAAGCAAAATGAGGAAAATTTCAATTCACCTCGATGCACGGTCCCAAACCTCAAACAGTCTGTTTGAGAGTCCCCCCCCATCCATCTCTCGAAGAGTTTCAAAATGAGTATCTTCATGAACTCTCAACCTTTGAGAGAGTCAAATTGTGAAACATGTCAGAGCACTAAAAATCAGCACTCCTACATGTTCCTTAGTCAATTTCACTCCAAGTGTTAGAGCGCTGAAAATCAACGCTCCTACACTTTTCCACAAAGTTTTAAATATGAAAAAGTGGTGAAAATCACCACTTGTGCACTTTTTGTTCAACTCAAGTCTTCTACATGCACGAGCAGTGATTTTCACCACTAGTGCATATTTCACATTTTCCCTCCAAACTTAGTGTCGTCATTAATGCGAAACTTGAGTTCATTAATGACCTTTTTAAAAGACTTTTAAGTAATTTTTATGCTAATATTTATTTGTTCCATCCTCCAAACTTCTTCCTCCTTGTGTGGATCTTTCTCCAACTCCCAGCGAATTCGAGCTTGAATATTTATTGAACTTTCGAGCTAGGGTTCGATGTTTTTCAGGTGCACCTTTTTTTCCTTTCTCTCTGTCATTTTCTTTATGCTATTCATTCTACATCTAGGTTTTTGATACTTTTATTTGAATCTTTTTCGCCCAGGTTTGTGATTTTAAATCTACATTTCTTTGTTTTGTCAAACCGCCCTGGTCTTCGCATTTTCCATATTAGGGTTGCTTCTTATTTTACAAATGTGCCCTACATTTTCTCTTCATGTTTTTTCTTGTCCCCTTTTTGGTGTTTTCATTTACCTCTTCATTGATTTCTCATCGAACTTTTCCTATATTGCTTAAACGGTGAAAATTTTGTGTTTGTAAGTTGTGACATCTAAAACACTTCACTTTTTTTTATCATTCCTTTCAATGTTCGAGTGGTGAAATTCAACGCTCGAACATTGAATGACCTCCCACAAATGTTCAAGCGGTTAAATTGACCACCGTTTCACTCACAATTTTTCACCAACTCCAAATGAAGGAGTGGTAAAAATCACCACTCCTACATGGAGTGCCTCTTGATGCCAAATGTCAAAGTGGTAAAAAATATTGCTAGTGCAATTGACTAGAAGGCAAAAACTAACATGCTCAAGCATTAAAAAATAGCGCTTGAGCATAAAGTTTAAAAGTCCCCCCAAATTCTAAAGTGTTGAATTTCAACGCCTCAACACTCATCATCCCAAAATACTTAAGGCATGTAGGAGTGCTAAAAATTAACGCTCTGACATGCAAACTATCATCTCAAGATGTAGGAGTGTTGATTTTTAGCACTCCTACACAAAAAGCAGTTGTTTCCCATAATTCTCTAAAAATCACTCTACTTGTGCTCTAAGCCTTGTTTCTTCACCTGTAGTTCATTTTTTGTGAAAAATAGCTTGTTCACACTTGCTCCAAATAGATTGCTCGCTTCACGCTTCTCAACACTGCAATTTTTCTCCTAACATCTATTGATTCACTATTCTTGTAGTTTCTCTCAAGATCTCGTCAGGTGATCCGAGAAGGTGATATCCCTTGATCCTGTTGTTTCTAGATTACAGCAAAGAGGGGAAAATGAAATACAAATATCAAGGTGTTTTTTCGCCTACTGTGGTGATCTCAAAGGTGGATGAAATTAAAGACACTAAAATTGATCATCAAAACCTTGAAGATATTGTGAAAACAATTGATCAAAATCCCTTAGAAGATAGCTTGAGAGCTATTGTCCATAGAAATTTGCACCTGGTATCCACATTCCTGAATTTTTATCATAATATGGAGTTTGTTCTCCAGGTTGCATCTCACTACATCAGAGATAGAAAAAGTGTAATAGATTCCTCGGGGCAAGTTATGATGAGACTAGATCTTGAATTATTTGATATTGTTTTTTGGGTTCCTCACATGGAACAATATACAAAGATCTTAATGCAACAACCACAGGAGGTTTATGATTAGGATCCAACTAAGGCTAAAAAATGTATTAACAGCCAATGGTTGAAAAAACCTATGCCTACTATCTCAAGATGGCCAAAGGGGCATTCTAGGAGTGATTTCAAAGAATATGTCAGGGATATGATTACTCTCCTGAGTAGGGTTAAAGGATTTCCTAAGTCATCCCATTTTTAGGAATGGATGTATGAATATATCTGGATCATTAGGAGATATAAAACTCATATTGATTTGGGGACTTAAATCAGTGATGAAATTCATGAATAGTTGATAAATGTGCCAAGCACTCTGAAGTTCTACATGACTTCTTATTTGGTGTACATTTTCATAATAATGAGGCAATTTTTGGGGCTATCTACAAAGGGAAAAAGACATTTTGTACCTATACATGAGTACTTTTATCATTTGAAATTAAGAGAAAGTCTTCATCATTTTAGGAGGGTCACAGATGCCTTCTTTGCACCCCTATTGTTTAGTTTTGATCCAACTCTTGAAAAGAAGAGAGTGTTGGATGAGGCATACAAAGTAGTTAGTAAATTTTGGTGTATCTTTTTGCAATTTCCAACTTTCACCTATATGAGAGTGGGTTGCTATACCGGGTGCCCTTACATGTTGCCCAGATATCCCTCATATAAGTGGATACTCAATGAGCTGTACAAATTACTGATCTTAGTCCATAAGGAATGTGAGAGAATTCACAAACCTAATTTCAAGTTTCCAGTAACAATTGGAAGGTATACTGTTCATGGTGTACAAAAGGAAAATTCAGTCTATGCAGAAATGCAAGTCATAACTATCAGAACATACAAATATAGATTTGAATTTGACTAATGAGATGTGAAGAGGAAATTGAAGAAATATCACCACATTTCTACTACTTTGAAGACATATGGGTGGATTTTTGGGATGAAGAAGACATCCACAAAATGGATTTTTGCAAGCTAACAGTAGAGGAAATCAGAGAGTTGGGTTTAGCTCATCTACTAGAGGATTTCCAAGATCTTGGCGACATACTAAACTCTACTTATGAGGAAGATGAGATTGCTAAGAGGCCCTTACCTCTGATTCAATGGTCTAAAAATTAAATTATTTCTATTAGGGAAAGGCTTTCTCCCATCTTGCACAACATAGCAGAATGGTTGTGTAAACACGGTTTCTAAATGAAATATTTCAAGATCGAATCAAAAGGAGAAGTAACAGGAGCAAAAACTAGTCAATGGCAAGAACTCCACACATAAAAAACAAGCGGCTACTCCCTCTTCTTCCCAAAGAGTTCCTAGAATAAAGTTCACCATTGGTAAGAAAGTTACACAGACTGTTAAAGAACAGGAGGCATAAAAATCTAAACCTACACATGCAGAAGGAAAAGAGCTTGCTTCTGAGGAACAAACTTTTGAAGAAGGAAACAAAAGGGAAGAATCTGAAGAAGAAGAGTCTGCAGAAGAAGAGGAATCTAAAAAAGATGAAGGAGAAAAGGAAGGTAATGAGGAAGAACTTGAGCATGATGATGAACAATCTTTATCTCCACATGAGAATATTGTTGAAGATCTTCCCCGAACATCATCACCTATTAATTCAAATGTTCCTCATACACCTCCTCTTCCTACTTCACCTCCTCCCACATCTACCATGCGTAAAGTGGGTGTTTCTCTTCCCCCAATAGCATCAATCATCCTTGCCACTCCTCCTACAATTTCAAACCTACAAATTGTTGATGTCTTATCAGGCTCTCCCTCATCCATCCCAAGTTTGTAATCTCCATATTTTGATATTTCATCTGAAGTTGAATTTGACATATTTATGAATGAGTCCTTGCAGAGTCAACTTGGTATGTAATATACTAGATCAATCATGATAGATACTACCCCGATTGTTACCATACCAATCATTTCTACAGAAGTAGATACGACACAATATTTGACAGTAATTCAAGAATGATATAATTCCTCCCTTCCTCCTTGGTTGGTCTCTAAAGTATTGAAGTGAAAGAAACAAATGATCTCTCCAGAAGATCTTGATCTTAAAGAGATATCTCCTCCAAAAACCAAGGGGGAGAAAAAGAAAAAAAATTCATTCAAAGTTTCATGTCAACAAAACTGGTCACAAGTTTGTAGAGATTGGTCTACCCCCAGAAGAAGAAGGTGATGTTAACATGGAGGACTACATAGTCACGAGAGTCCAATTCACAAGGTGATAAATGAAAGTGCAAAGGAAAATGCACAAGTGGTCTTAGATGCATTAGAAGGAAGGCTTGACAAGATGGAATAGGCCCGAAATATGTACAAGGAGAAGGTTGAGCATTACGTAGCTATTTTGAGGAAATTAGTAGGCTCTTCAAGAAATGTACAACCTATGGCTATGACAAGAGTTGGGGAACCAACAATACAAAAGGCTGAGAATTTTTCCTCCAAGGGTAAGGTATTGTATGATTTCATTGATGAAATGATAGAACATGCTTCAAAGGTTATAACTACTGCAGATAAGAAGGCCACTCAGATAGCCAAGCTAAAATCAGAGCTCAATAAAGAAGAAAGCATACTTTCCCAAGAGTAAAAATAAATGGAAGAATGCCTCTCATTTTGGTCATGAATGAAAGAGGAAAAGCTAAGTAATTTGGTGGAAGTTGAGGTAATTCCCAACAAAGAGAAATATGTGGAGGTAAGAGAATCCCTCAAGCACCACATTCAAGTGACCAAGTCTCTTATTGAATATATCCACCAAGTACAAAAAGATGTCGAAGTACATCATGATATCATAGAAAATAGAATAAAGGAGTTATCGAGTAAGCTCGTTGATGAAGATCATATTTTCCTCCTGGCCAGTAAACTTTCATAGATCTACAAGGAATCCCTCATGAAGCAAGTGGAGGATGTAAACTTTTCAAAGACCTCCATGCAAAAATTTGTGACATATGGCTTTCTCTTGATAATCTCAAGATGCATCTTGGAAGATTCAAAAATATACACTCATTTGCCAAAAGAGAAATCACCAGAGTTCACACCATAGTGGATTACACTATTGGTCCAAATGAGGCATTTGTACTAGAGACAAAGAAGAAATTTGAAGACTTTTGCACCCAATGCAAGGAATCATGAAGACTTCTTTTCATCTCCAATGTTAGATAGTTTTTTCTTTCATTTACGCATTATATAAATAGTTCTCGACATCTTACATGTATTTTTCCAATATGTATTTACATGTAAAAACAAAGATGTTTTCCTAAAAAGATGGATGACATTTTTGAAAAAGTCAACTAGTTAATTAGGTCAGATTTTCCTAGATTTTCTCTTAGATTCGCTCTTCTGATTTTACTAATTTTTCTCTCCTCTCCCATCTATAAATATGAGAGGATTCTATTTTAATTGTGATATTTTATATTTTACAACGAAGTGTTGCCCTTTTGAGAATAAAATACATGAAATTTTGTGCTCATCTTTGTGTATCTATTTTGATCAATAAAGAAGAAAGTTGCATACCAAACTTTGTCTTGGAATCAATTATCTTTTGGATTTGATTGAGATTGGCAATGATTAGTGATTAAGATCTAATGGGCTTTGAGTAAATCCGTGTAAACTTTGTGTTACACTCTTTTATTCAAATTTATGTTATTCGATTGAATGTTGTTGGTGAACTCTCTACAAGACTTTGTGCTTGTATTTGTTCATGTTGTCCATGGATCTATCGTGGAGTATCTAGAAGACTTTACGCTTCTAATACAACACTAGTTACATATCTTAAGGATTCATTAGTGAAAGCTATCAAAGAACTTTGTGCCTTCATGAGTTTTCTTGTTTTATCATTTTTCATTACTATGCTAGTATTCTTGATCTTTGCTTTGACAAGATAAGAATATCATAATTACTACTTTATTTTTAGTTTGAAGTTATATTGAATTAGGAACTCAAAACCATGAAGCATTGTAAAACATATTCTCTAAAAAAAAGAGAGAATTATGAATGTGACACACCACCATCTCTTAATTGTAGTGTACATCATTGTGAATACTTAGTTTTACTTAGCTTCAATAAGTAGTAAAAAGGGTGCCTTCCCTTCTTGAGAGGAGAGATTGTATCTCACATAGTTGTGGCTGAAATTAAGTTTTGTAATCTATTAAAAGGGATTACATAATTTTCACCCAATAGATGACAACTATCTAATAGAAGATCTAGACCATGAGTGTGTCTTAGACACATTTTGTGCTATAGCTTGTGTTCCTTTGATATCTTGTATCAATCTTTTTATATCCTCCCTTATATTAGACACTCTCTCACACATGGTTGTGGCATCATCCATGAATTTCTCTATTCTCAGGTGATCTAACCTTATAGGATTTTGGTACGGGCTCTCTATAGATCTCCTTAGAGTTGCTCAACCTGGATCTATACAGCATCATGTGTTTCCTCAATACTCTCCACTCTTGTCACAGTTGGGTCCCTCTCCATTGTGACAACTTTTTCCTCTATATCCCTTTGAATCTCACATATCTAGACCTCCTCAAAAGAAGCTCTAATATACACAATAGGCTTGAAGATTGCTAGGTGGTGACTTGCAATCTAATACAACTTGTAAGATGGTCACACTACACCCTCAAACTACATAGTTGAGACCATCTATAATATGGTTCAAATAATAAAGTCAAGCCACTCTTGTGTCTACATTACAAAAATGACAATAAAATAATATCAATACCTGATATAAATCATATCAAAAAAATTTGCATCAAATTCTATTATAATACAAAAAACTAAAGCATAATCCCAAATGTCACCTAGGTCTCTTGCTTTCCAATGTGGTTCTATGAGTGCAACAACACTCTTTTATGTAGTGTTAGGACTTGTGGTTGTCATGGATGCAGTAGAATATACTATGCTCCACTCACCCCACTTCATCCATCTTGGAGGTGTTATTATTGAAGGGTCCACTCTCTCTCTCACACACTCAGCCTCTCCTCACCTACCTCCTTTGGGTTCTCACCTTCACTATCAATAAGATCCTCATCCTAACCCTAAGCTTCAAGATCTCATCCAAGAGAATCCTCAAGAAAAATAGGCATCATACAAAAACATTTTAACCAGTTGATGTAGCCCTATGTCACCCCTACATCATCTATTTCCAAAACTGAGTTCTCACCTCTCCCTCACTACTTGTGTCACTCAACATGGCCTTGGTGATAGTCAAATAAGGTAGATCCCTTGCTCTAATTATGTTGCAATGTGAATGAATGTAGGTAGACACAAGCAAGGAACTTTTTATACAAGTACGAACTACCTCATCACCTACCTATAATAAAATGGCATGATGATGTAGTCATGAAATCCAACAAAAATGTGATCTCACTACATGTGGTCCATTTTCCTCACAAAACTAAACTATGCTCTCATGCCTCTATAAGGTTTTCATATAATCTTTTCATTGTGTAGCCAATCAAAATTTTATCTCCAAAATAATAAATCTTTGACCCTCCAATCCCTAACTAGAGGGTATGCATATAATCATGGTACGCCTAATGATATATGTGTTGGATACCCAACTGGTCTTGTGCATGTGATGTTCTCAAAGGCCCAAACTTGTAGAAGTGTGCATTTCATGTGACTCTGTACCTCATGGTGTACATATTGGCCACTATCATAGTACAAGTTCATGAGAATACTCCACCTCCATGTGAAGATAGTATGCTTCTCCTCCATAGATTTGATGGTATGAATGAAGCCCCCATGAAGGTGTGTTCCTCATTCATATATAGCCAATTGCATGACCACTATGGAAATCAATATACTATGAAACAACAAAATGGGAATTGATCCTTTCTCCAACCATCTCATATAGATGTGACCATTCATATCACCAAAAACGGCCTATCCAGAGCATATCACTGGCCCTCCTACATAGTAGCCAATGACCTCTCCTCCTCAACAATCACTTATTTATTATGGACTGAAATTCAAAGAATTTGGTAATCATATATATAGATAATTGTCATCTCCCTTGTTGGGAGATAAAAATTGGAAGTGTTTGTATTCTATTACTCCATAAATTCTATAAGAACATGGGTTGGAATCACATATTCAGTAAGAAAAACACCTAGTATAGACCCACTAACTTGAGTAGATTATGCTCCTACATAATAAGATTCTCTAATCAAATTTTGAGGAGTGATAGCATAGCTCCACTGCCACACTCTCGCATAGTGGGAAATGTCTGGAATTTTTTTAATACTATCCATTACTCTACTAATAAAACATGCACAAGCTAAAACATCAAAAAAATTCAAAAATATGACTTTTTCCTAGGCACTAACACATCCTAGGACCTTAGTTCCTTGAGTGGACTATAGTGTTTCCCTTATATGTTAGTGTGTGGATATGATTCCTATGTGAGTTTTGGAATCCCACGTGTTGACTGGACACTAGCACAGTCATTAGACACTAGTTAGTGTGTGTCATGGGATCCACAAGGCCTAAAATAGCTAAAAAATGATAAAATTTCATTAAAATTTAACTCGTCTCTCAAACTGACGATCCACACTCAGCTACATCTCGAAGCTTGTCTAGCCTAGGTTATCAGAATTTTTGTTTGTAAGGAATTTTTTCTAGAAGATTGTTCTAAACTCTATGAAAATTACCTTGGAGAGTAGTAAGAACTCAAATTTTCAACATATTATCAAATTTTCCTTAATAATTAACATAATTTTTTCATATGGGTGAATCAACCATCTATTTTTTTTCGTTGTGTGATGTGTAAAAAACATGAGGGGGCATGTATTAACCCTCTTTTCTCAAAAATTCTTCTAGATCTCATTTTTTGTATCATTCTTCTCTTTGAGATAGTCTCTTCAGATTTTGGAGAAAAACTAATGAATTATGATTTTGTAGGATATTAACAATAATTCATGCAGGATTTAATGCTAAGTATTTTGGAATCATGTTGACCTCGAATCAGGATTATCATCAATCTACTTGATGGGTTTTATCATCCTCTATAATATCCTTTTCCAAAATAATCTATTATTATTTTATTATATACTTTAGCATAGCTTCCTTGGTGTAATCAGCTTGCTAAAGTGGGGGAAAAATGTAGTGTCAAAGATTGCATATTTGTGCAATTTAAAACTTATAATTTGGACTTGGTCATATTTTAAAAATAATGATAAATATTTTAAGTTGGTATTCAAATATTTTATCTCACAAACAATAATCATGAAGCATTACCAACTTGTGATTTGAAAATTAACAAAATTCTCCTAGACTATATCACCATGTACAAATGTTCATGCAATATACTAGCATCTAATGAATTTTCAATATTCAAAAGCATATTTTATACATAAGTTGATTATGACATGTGTTGCAAGAGCATCTAGGGGTACTAGCAATCTTGAATCACCAAAAATATTGTTATTTTAATTTTGTTTATTTTCAATAAGGGCTTTTAGGGTTAGGAGGATAAATATTTTGATTTGCAACTTTGTAATTTCCCTTGGGTTGAAATTGTAATTATAATTTTGGTGGGAATTATGTATTTAAAAATATTTTCTAAGGAAAAATTGGGAAAATACCCCTCTTGGGCATCCCATTCTTGGTGGGGACTGCTTGGGATGCATTTTCTTGCATGTTCAAGTGCATGTTTATGCCACAAGATTTTTATTTTTTTTGCATGTCTATATTTGGAGCCATTGGGGCCACTGGGAGTCAAAGAAGGTGTCATAATTGACCAAGTTAATTGGCTAGAAGTTAAGCACCCATGTGAAGGTTATGAATGCAATGAATTATTTTATATTTTATATTCTTATCTCTCCTCAAGTTGGGCATTGGAATTCAAGTTCGTTATTGGAGGTTGTTTTGGAAAACCAATGGTGGTTTCTTCTCACACAATTTCTATATAATGATGCTTTCTCATTTGGAGAAAGGGGGATTTTAGAGAATTGTTGTTACATATCCATATGTTGTTGGAATGATGCTAGAATGTTGAAGACATTATGTTGCAGATTTTTGTATGTATGAAGCCTATATTGTAAGGAAGCCCATGAGCTTCAGTTTGATGTAATCATTTTATGATTTAAGAAACTAAGAATGTTTATTATTTTCTTTCTTTAAATCTAAAATTTAATGGCATATTACAGCCATCTTGAAAGTCTCTTTGTGTGTGTTTAAATTTAGATTTGTAAGGGGATTCCCCTTCATCAATAATTTGTACTTGGTCATATTTTAAAAATAATCATAGATATTGTAAGTTGATATTCAAATATTTTATCTCACAAACAATAAGCATGAAGCATTACCAACTTATGATTTGAAAATTAACAAAATTCTCCTAGACTATAGCACCATAAACAAATGTTCATGCAATATACTAGCATCTAACGGATTTTCAAGATTCAAAAGCATATTTTATGCATAATTTGATTATGACATGTTTCATAATGCTTGAAAATAGGAAATAATGCCTCTTACTATCTATCTAAGAAAACAAAACTCTATTTCTTCCTCATTTGATACATTACATTCTCACTCTCTCAAGAAAGTAAATCTCTCCCTAATGAAACTCTACCAAGTTCTCTACAACCACTTTCATAGCTTAAGAACAACAAGCTCTTCATGAAACTTCTCTATCTCTACATCAATTAAGGCTTTTCTCACTACTTTTATTGTCAAATCCATCAATAAAATCTTTCAAGAGGAGGGCATTGGTTGGGGTAAAGATATCTATTATTTACATGTTACTATTTTATATGAATGGAATGAATCTTTAAATCACTTTATATATCTCATTATTTAACAAATCTATCAAATTGTATGTTAGTTTTTCCCATAGACTAGGGTTGACACCATAATATTCAGTTTTATCATTTCTCTATCATAAAATTGTTGCTTTTATTTCCTAATACTAGGATTTAAAAGTTATAAATTTATCATTTTATCTCTAGTTTTCCATGGAGGTTGAAAGACCAAAGCAAGGGTTTGACTAAGGAAAACCTCTAAAACACCTCCAACATTTTTACTATCTTGATGTGTGTGCATGTCAAAACATTTCTATTGACTTGAGTGAACATTTTGAAATATTCTAGGTTGACTATGACAAAATGGCAATGTAGTGCACAGATGTTTGTTCTACATGTTGGTATCCTTGGCCAAGAGTTTCAAATTTGGCTTCAAGTTCCTTTTTATCTGTATTTCCATGTGAATTTAGAAACATATTTTATTTACTTCTATAAATGGTTAAAAATTGAATTCTATTCACTTCTTTATCATTAAATATTCCTTGTTTTAACATAAGTTATTTCTATTTTATTCTTTTAGTGTATTTCTTTATTTTTGTTGTAAATCTATAATATATCTTATGCACATGTTGATAGAGATTATATGAATTATTGTAATATTGATGCCCAAGCACAACCTCATACAAATTTTTTTGTGAGTGTGCTACACTCTAAAGATGTTTCTTCCTCATGTTAGACCATTGATCATATTTTCTAACAACAATATCGTACAAAATAACTATCATGGACCATTTTATTGAAAGGAAGCAAGGTACATAGAAATTTTTCCTACTCTAAAAAATTAAGGAGAGTGTTGTACAAATTTAAATATTTTGACTATTACAAAAATAAGAAACGTGTATAAACATAAAATAAACAATAGACCATAATATAGATGTATATGGGGAAAGCCCTTTCAGGAAGAAAACCACACACTCCAAATCAAAGAAATGTATTATTTAGTAAACAACATGATTACAATACACTTACATAGCAAGTCTTCATAGAAGTGTCACCAACCAAAGATTTAGAAGAATTATAACAAGTTAATAATATATGCCAAAATATTAATGCAACCTTCATATCAAACACCTAATACATAGGAGATAAAATACATGAAACCATCAAAGGAGAATTAGAAAATCATAAGCCAAAACCACTCAAAATTTGGTGTTCAAATCCTTATCCTAGAAACCCAACACTCAAATCTCAAGATGAGTCCACAAGCTAAAAATTGCATATTCCTTCCACCTATCATAAAATCAGTATAATGCACTCACCAAAGTGGGCATTCCATTTTGGTTCCATTATTTCTAACAAAGTATGCCTTGTGATGTGTCCTAACACACATAAAACTTGGACAATAAGTGTAACCCCCCTTACAACTCTTTTATGTCTAAAATATTTTACATTTTAGACAATAAGTGTAACCCCCCTTAAAACTCTTGTCATAAACTCAGTATAATGCACTCACCAAAGTGGGCATTCCATTTTGGTTCCATTATTTCTAACTAAATATGCCGTGTGATGTGTCATTAACACACATAAAACTTGGACAATAAGTGTAACCCCCCTTACAACTCTTGGCATAAACTCGGTATAATGCACTCACCAAAGTGGGAATTCCATTTTGGTTCCATTATTTCTAACCAAATATGCCTTGTGATGTGTCCTAACAAACATAAAACTTGGACAATAAGTGTAACCCCCCTTACAACTCTTTTATGTCTAAAATATTTTACATTTTAGACAATAAGGGTAACCCCCCTTACAACTCTTGTCATAAACTCAGTATAATGCACTCACCAAAGTGGGCATTCCATTTTGATTCCATTATTTCTAACCAAATATGCCTTGTGATGTGTCCTAACATACATAAAACCTAGATAATAAGTGTAACCCCCCTTACAACTCATTTATGTCTAAAATATTTTACATTTTCTATGCAGGAGACACAACTTCTAGAGGCCATAATATTTGATTTAGGAGGCCAATTTTCCCTTTCTAAAATTGTATCTCTCAAATAGAACTATGCAACAAGAATCTCTAGAAGAAATTCCAAGCAACAATTTTTTTTTTACCAAAAACCAACTCTACATACCAAAATTATTTTTTTCTATTGTATAGCCTAAAAATCACATTTTTTGTAATTTTAACATTAGGAGAAAAATTGAAACACCTTTTATAAACTATAAATTTTAATAATACTTCACCTCCTCAATTTATCAATGATCTTGCACACCAATTTAATATATGCACTAAAGAACTTTTATTTAATAGTCATATTAAGCATCAAGATTATGCATATTCCAGTGTATGATTGAAGGTGACTAATAGAATTTCAATTGAGACTATGGGTTACATAATTATACATTTAATATTAGGTAATATAGAGATGCCACTTTTATGTCATGTGATTCCATTTTTGGATAGATTTGGTGTGTTACTTGATAAACTATAGATAGGGTAGTGTAAGGTAGTTCCTTCCATTTTGTACCAATATGTTAAACTTTATGTGATTTGAAATTGTAGAGAAGGGGGATTTATCACCCCCAAGGCTACAGGTCACAAACAAGCCCAAGGGAATGAACTACCCTAAACTACCTCAGGTTGTTTGATAGGTGTTTTGAAAATTGAGTGATTTGGCCTCAAAGGTTTTGAACTGCTGACTAGAAAGCTCACTGTATGAGGATGATAATGTGGGAATCAAAATCCAATGTGGTGTGTTGGCACCTTGTATGGAAAATGTTAGAGTAATAATTTATTACGCTTAATTAATTACATCATACTGGTTAATTAATTAAGTCACTTATTCCTCTAGTTGCTTAAGCTAAACTTAGGCGCATTAATAATTATTTATTAATTATTAAGTGTGCACACTAGGGTTTCATTTAGGGTTTCCTTTTAGGGTTTCTTGATCTCCTTCATAAGGATTGATCTCTTTGTAATAACTGAGATTCTAATAATGCATTTTACACTTTGAGGTTTGCAGAACATCTTCTTGGTTTTGCATGTCTTTTGCATGTGACAGGTATCCATTTGCATGCAAGTGATCTTGGATTCTAACATGGTATCAGAGCTCCAGACCTGCCGCTGCCTGTTCGTGATCTGAAGATATGGCTTCTCAGTGAGTTTCAAGTGCAAGGGTTTCCACAGGCATCGTTTTTTGCAAGATCTGGGGGTAGCCGAATTTTCGGGACACTATGGGCTCAAACGGACGTCGCCATCGCGTTCGCAGCGCCCCAAAACCCTAGAAACGCCTGTCAAATCGTCCATTTTCGAGCAGTTGGTTTCTGAGGCAAAATTTTTTTGCTAGGGAAGCCGTACGGCCTCCCCAGCACGCTTCACGAGGCACGAAAATCAAAAAAAAAATTAAAAAAAGGCCGACCTCGGGTTCTGTGCCGCGCCTCCAGTTTAAATGGCTCCCACCACCGGGCGGCCATCGGGCGGCCACCGGCCCCCACCGCCGCCGGTGGCTCCCCCATCCGGCCGCTGACCCTGCTCAGCCCCCGAGGGCTCCCTGTCCACAGCGCCCGGTCGCATGGAGAACCAGGGGCTCCGCCCAGCCCCCTTTCTGCGCCCACGGTCACATGGGTGACCAGGGGCCAAAATTTTTTTGTAGGGGGGCCGGATTTTTGCGACGACGGCCTCCAGGCCGTCAAATTTATGCCCGTGAACCGCTGACGTCAGCATGACGTCAGCGTCTGTACGGCCCCTCCTTGCCCCTCCTAACCCTAGTTTGCCCTAAAAGAGCAGTTTTTTTGTTTTTGGCATAACTTGGGCATACGGTATCGAAATCGGGCAAACGAGATATCGCCGGAAAGCTGGTTCCGAGCACTTTCATTTGGTGTAGTTTATTTTTCAGTATTTTCCTGTTTTACTGCATTTATTGCTGGTTGAAGTCAGATGTACTTTTTATGCTTCCGAGCTCATAACTTTTTGCCACGATCTCCGATTTTCGCTATCTTTGCGGCGTTGGAAAGGTATTGAGGAGCTCTATGTTGCTGTCCATGCACTTTTTTCTGTATCTGTCACAAGTTTTTCGTTATTCCAGATTTGACCCAATGGGTGTTTTGGAGATTACTTGGATATTTTGACAGTTGGGAGAGTGCTTCTTGCATCTTTGCACTTCATTTTCAGTGATACATCATTTAATAATCGACTGCTGCTTCATAGATTCCAGAGTTGTTCCCGTTTGGAGTTTTCGAGTGTTCCGTGGCATCGGGTCTGCTGTTGCATCATTATGATTCCGATATGGTTTCGTGTAGACAGAAGTATCTTTCCTTGCTTGCCAGATTGCGGTTCCAGTGTTACTCTACAGTGTTCTTCCAGTGCTTCTTTGCAGCATGTCATATCATTGTAGGGGGGTTTTGTCCCACTGGGTTTTCCTCCTCTACCTCTTTCTTGCATTTGTAAATGGGTACCTGATCAGGCCTAGTTGCCGGGACCCATCTTTTCTTGCATGCATCTTATTCTAGTGTTTTAGCTTCTTCCTAAGTTCATCTTAAGGGGGGGTGTTAGAGTAATAATTTATTACGCTTAATTAATTACATCATACTGGTTAATTAATTAAGTCACTTATTCCTCTAGTTGCTTAAGCTAAACTTAGGCGCATTAATAATTATTTATTAATTATTAAGTGTGCACACTAGGGTTTCATTTAGGGTTTCCTTTTTAGGGTTTCTTGATCTCCTTCATAAGGATTGATCTCTTTGTAATAACTGAGATTCTAATAATACATTTTACACTTTGAGGTCTACAGAACATCTTCTTGGTTTTGCATGTCTTTTGCATGTGACAGGTATCCATTTGCATGCAGGTGATCTTGGATTCTAACAAAAAAAGGTCTAGTAAACAAACAAAAAGCACAAAGGGCCTCCTAACAACCCGATTGACATAGTTTTACAACTTGATAGATAAAATACAAGAAACAAAAGTACAACAAGAAGAATATTGGAAAGTACTCTAATATAAAAATGACAAAGAAAGGTAAGGAAAAGGTACCACTCTACCCACACGTCAATTCTTCAAATTCAACTCCAAAAAGATGATCCTATACCTGCACACACAAAAATAGGATTACATTTGGGCTACATTTTGAGGTCTACCTCAATCAGACCCTTGTTGTGGTGTTCCCACCTCCATGGATAGTCAAATATGCAACAAGATAGAAAAATTGGCAAAGAAGAGAAGCAGGAAGTATGCCAAATAGAGTGCAAAGACACACTAAATGATACACTATATGACACAAATGATGCAAATGAAATAGAAAGAGTAATATAACCTCCTCTTCCTGCTAGTACTCAAAGCCTCACATCAAGAGAATATAACTTCATCAACCTGCAAGAAAGGTAGAGTTAAAACAAGAAAATTGTAGAATACAAGTAGAGAGAAAGAACGAGCTTGAGAGAGTGAGAGAATGTGCAAGAAGTTGCAAGAATGAATGAGAGAATGAGAGAAATTGCAAGTCAAGAGTGAAGAAGAGAGAGAACTTCAGCTTGAATGCTTGAAAATGGAGGTAAGAGGTTGATTTTTTCAATCAAGGAAGGGTAAAATATTTTAGTTTCATATCCAACCATAAATGTAACACCTCTATAAATTTTGGGGGAAAGAATCTTGTCAGGACATTAGTGTGGCACGTAGTGTGCACTCATCCCCGATAGAAATTCCTCCATTGATGCAAAAAAATAAGGCCACATAGAAGGAATAAGCTAATGATGGTGGGTTTGCATCATCTAACATATTTTCCAAAGTAAAGGTATAATAAAAGGGGAATTTGCTTAGGGTGCAAATTCGTGCCATTACATTTTGCCACCACTTTAGCAAGAATATGTGTAAGTGAAAATGTGAGGTAAAGTAGAAAGAGATTGAAGATAATAGACCAATAGCGTCAAGGAAGTAGATCTTTAATCTGGTGCACTTGAACATAAAGAGAGAGTAGGCTCAACAAGTTCTCAGTCATGTAAAGCTATGAAAGAGAGGGGGCTCCACAAGTTCTCAATCTTGCAAAGAAATCTCCAATCTCACCATAAACATGTTAGGATATAGATAAAACATGATAGGCAAAAAATCATAAGACACACAAGCCAAAATGATAAGAAACAACCTAGTCAGATACATTGAACAAGTAAGCTTATGACTACTACAAACTCCATTGTAGGATAGTCACAGAAAAGAAAATTCTAGTCAATCCATACCCCCAAGCTACATGCAAGGATATACAATTTCTAACATGAATACACATCGACATCAAATATCAAATAAAAGACATTCTTTTTTTTGTGAAACACCAGAGAAAGCAATTGAAGGATAATTTTTTCAAAGGGGGTTCCTTTAGTAGGAAACCCTTCAAGAAACCAAGGGGTCCATTCAAAGGAATGCTCCGATTGAAAAACACCATATTTTTCACAAATTGTTCTATCATCAAGGAATCCTTTTGAAAGATCCTTTCTTCAAGGAATATTTTGGAAAGAATGCTCCTTCTCAAAGGAAAGTTTTTAGACTTCTTCATTTTAGAAAAAGTTCTCCTTTTTCAAAGGCAAGTTTTTAGACTCTTTCGCATATGAGGTCCTTTTCAAAATAAAAATTTCATTTAGAAGTCTTGAGATAATACAACATTTTAGAAAATGAGATATTTCAATAAGGGATTCTTTCATCAAGGAATTCATTGTAAACAAAATTTGACACCAACTTGAATCCTTTTGAAAGAATTCACCAAATCAAAAATCAAAACATCATGGTATCCCCCCTTAGGATGATGTGTGCTACTAGAAGGAGCACATGACATCCTAAGGAGAGAAAAGAGAGGTAGAGATATTGTGGGACACAACGCATGATGAGGTGTATTTCATGGTATGTTGTCACACACACACACAAGGGATAACACATAAGAACCGCAATGTCAAGAAGTAGACAGAGGGATCTAAGAGTTTGGGGTTAGGTATGTTCATAAATACAAATAGATAAAATATGCTATATGACGAATGGTCATCAATCCACAAAGTACTCAGATCATGAAGAAAAAATAAAAATAAAAATTGGGTCAACATGGAAGAGGGCCTAAATGCCCCCAACACTTTGCATGGTCCCCAATTGTCAAAAATAAAATTTACAACACATAGAAGAATGATGATTACATATAGAAGTTCATGACAAGTTTTTTAGGCTTGTATCCAAGCACCTACAAGCGTAGCAAGGTTCTGGATAACAAACACATAAAGAAAATCATGGGGGAAAACAAACACACAAATAATTTAGTCTACAGATAAAGAAGAGGTACCACCCTACTCCTCATCGACTAGAAGGTCATCCTACTCCCAATCTATATCATTATATGGGAAGGTGGACGGGCCTACAAGGGTGGGATAGCGAGGGAAGTGTTGCAAGTATGGATGTGTTTGGTGGTGTTGTCCTTAATGTTTTCATTGATGTCAACACAGTTCAATGTGATTGCAAATGGTACTTGTATAGTTGAGATACTATAGAAGTGTTTAGAGTACATGGAGCTATATTTATGAATTTTTAGTTGTGTTTTCGCTAAGTGCTTTTGAGAAAATCAAGAAATAATGAAGGTAGTGTTAAGTGTGTTCTGAGTGTGCTCCAGTATTGTGCTCTGCATTTCTTCTGTGTTGATCCTATGCCTATGAAGATCTATGGTATTGTTCATAAGCTTCAATGGATAATATATCCTAAATTTTTTCTTCTAGATTGATGGAGAGTGCAAGATATGTTCACCGATATCTAAACTAGTTTGACAGAACTATTTGTTTGTGGATTGGGAGAAATTTTTTTGCTCTACAGTCTTCTAGTGTTTTGTTTTAGGTCTTTCAGATCTATGAGATGATTTATACTAATTTTCTTAGTGTTTTGGAAAATGTGCTTGTGATTTGGTGTTTCGAAAGACTTGCTCCAAAGCTCCTATGTGTTGTTGGTTGGTCTGGTTGGACTATTGGATAAATAACTATGCATGAAAAGTGTTACAATTGTTGCGAATGTATTTGAAGCTCTCTAAGAGATTTTAAAATGTCTGGTGAAGCGTGTTGGGTGATCCACATGTGATCATTCTGCTAGAGATGCACGTACTTCAAATACCATTGGTGTTTTCATTAGGTTTGGATGACCTAGTGTCTACACATTACATAAAGATTTTTCATTGAATTAAGAAAGCATGTGATTGATCCAAGATGTTGTTTGGGTCCTAATTAAATGTGTTATTGGTCCTCTCTCATTCTAATCCATTGCAAGAATACTGAGTAGCTGACCTAATTTGAATTTTTAAATTGAAGGATGTATAGCCAACCTTGGAGAATGCTTCTAGGGCTGAAGATGGTATAAAATCAAGTCAAGATGTTGCAAATTATAAGACAAGCAAGTGAAGTGTGCGAACAAGTGTGAACAAAAGAGTATGCAAGAGAAAATCAAGGTAGCGGTACTTTGATGTGTTAGATTCCTAAAAGTAGTGAGTTTATGGTGTCTACAATCTTTTGATCAAGCTGCAAATGTGTGGAACCTTTTGTGGTGGATCTTTATTTATCTTTTCTTTATCTGTAGGCAGTGAGCCTCCTTCTAGATAGTGATTCCTATTGTAGGCAGTGAGCCTTTGTATCTAGGCAATGAGCCATCTAGCATTGATCCTTTGTATCTAGTATTACATTATTACTCTATTGTGAGCTAATCCTCACCGTGGTTTTTCCCTCATTGGGTTTTCCATGTAAATATGGTGTCTCTGGTGTTTTCTTTCTATTATTTGCATTCCATGTTTACACTTAATAACAAAATGAGTTAATGTGGAATTGATTAAGGTTATAAGTAAATTAATTTAATACAACTGATTCACCCCCCCCCCCTCTCAGTTGTCTTGTGCATTTCAACAATGGTATCAGAGCTCTGGTTCCTCAGTGAAAATCTTAACTACTTGAGGTAGATTAGATGGTGCACAAGTTACAAATTCCTATCTTTTATGGAGTTGATTAAAGTGACTGGAAAGAGCATATGAGAGGTTATCTGGTCTCTCTTGGTTTCAAGACTTGGAAAGTTTTGGAGACAAAGTATTTTGTACCATTCATTGGTCCTTCCTTTGCAAATTATATCACTGCTTATGAGGAGAATGAAAAGGAAAGGTATGCTATCTTCAGTGATTTATCTAAAATTGAAAGGACAAAAGTTATTTATTTAAGCACTACTTATGAAGTATGGGAAAAATTGAAAGACATTTATGAAGGAAATGATAGAGTAAAATTGGCAAGGATGCTAATAGGTAAGCGCAAATTTGAGAACTTGAGAATGGAAGAGGGTGAAGATATTGCAAGCTATTATCAAAGAGTTGAACCTATAGTAAATAAGATCAAGAATCAAGGTGGTACCATGTCAGATGAATATATAATTGAGAAGATCTTGATGGCCCTACCAGAGAATTACAGTGACAACATCTCTGCTAATGAAGAATAATATGATCCAAAGACATTTACTAAGGAGCACCTATTTGGCATCTTGATTGCATTCGAGATGAGAAAACTTGCAAGAGAAAAGGAGAATGCTGAAATAGCCTTTAAAGAAATGAAGATAGCAGATGACTCTAATGATGATAGTTCAAAAGAGTTGGAAGCAAACTTCACAAGGAAATTGAAGAAAGGTACTAGTAATACAAAGGTATGTTTCCCTTTGAATTTTTTAGTTGTGGAAATGTTGTTCATTATGCCTCAATATGTCCAAATAAAGATACATGCAAGAAGAAAAAAGATAATAATAATAACTATAGAGACAAAAAGGATAGGAAGTTCAAGAAATTGTATTATGTTAAAGAAGATACAAGAATTTCTGATGATGAGTTTGATTTTGAGGAGGATAAAGATGAATGTTTATTTCTAACTCTAGAAATTAAATTTGCATCTGCTAACTATTATCTCTCAAAAATGCAGGCTAGATGCCTCAAGAAGATGCCAACTTCTTGATACGTTTTAGGGTAACAAACAAGGTTAAGAAAACTCAACCTTCTACTCTTTAAGGTAATGCTGAACCTAGGTGGGTATACCTAATTGACTCAGGAAAGCTCAATCTTATTCATTTAATCTACAATTGCAATTCTGAAATGAATTAACACTGGATTTAATGATTAGTACATACCAATATTTGAAAAGGATAGACTAAAAACTTAACAAGCGTGGAGAATGTGAATGAAACTTAAACTGAGAAGTAAGACCAGTGCCTTATGGGATTTACGGAGTCAAGAAAATTTCAAAGACGGGTTTATTTTATTCGCAAACATTCAAGCTGTTTAGTATTTTATTTGGTTTATAACTTGTATAAACATGTCATTTATGATCACTGAGTTTCTTCTTAATAATCCCAATTTATATTCCCTGTTTATTATGATCAACGCAAAGAATTTTAATCTTTGTTGGAAAGAAACAATGAATTGATCATACAAATACAGCAAATGTGCATTGATGAATGATGTAAAAACTTGTTTACACAAATCCAAACAACCAGGAAACACAAAATAAGGAGACAACCTCAATAATACTAATTAATAATTACCATAAACAACTGATGCCAGAAAATGTTACGCCATTATATTAAAATTTTGTTCTTTTGATATCTCCATCATTTACATATGCTACCAGTCTTATCCCCCTTTTTTACAAAAATCCCCACTCTTTTGTCTCTTGAAAGCGGCTTTTATACATGCAGAATATGATAGGACACGTCCCTTCAGAAATTAGATTAAACAAAATACGAAAAGCTTTGAAGACAATTAAGCCCTTGTTAACCATAAGTGAGTTGTAGCAAGGTAATCCAAGTAATCTTGACAATTAAAAGTATCCGCATCTTCAACGGCATTCCGAATTGTGGTTTCCATTCTCATCATATCTTCCACCCGCTCACTCACGTCTTCTAGAGATGTATCTTCCGTAGAGGATGTCTTCATAACCTCTTTTAGCATCACACCACACTCGTTCCTCCACCTAGCAGCATCCTTGACTTCTCCTTTAGCATCAAAAAGTGTAACCATAACTGTATTAGCAGCTTCAGTCAATCCATTTTTGTCCCCGAGCAACTCATCATAAAACTTCTGATGACGACTGATAATATTATTTGCTCCTTCAGTTGCAGTGCTACCAACCTCGTTACGCATGGTCAATTCTTGAAATTTATCCATTACCCGTTCCTTCATCCTCTCATGCTCTTTTATTGCATTCATAGTAGAGGAAAACTTTCCCCACAACTGATTCAGCCAAGATGTCAAATTGACCTGCCGCTTCTTTACAATTGTTGTAATAGCATCGTACCTTCCTTGATTATAAGCACTCGATCCAACCCAATGTTCTTTTGTCTGGGAACTTTCTCCTTGAGTAAGCATTTTGGTTGGCATTGCAGGAACACCTACCAAATCTTTCAACCTATCATTCTCTCTGAGCAGTCTCTCATTATTTGCTTTATACATCTCTCGTTCCCTTATCAACGCCTGAATCTGTGCTTTATTCAATTTGGCAATATCAATACCAATTTCTGCAGTAACCACAGGGTCTACCTCTCCAACCTTTAAGGTCATGACATGACCAAATGCCTTTTCAGTATCAATCACCACTGATTTCCTATGAGATGGGTACAAAGCCCATATCATTAATGAACCTTCATTAGTGTTAAATTTCGATCCTACATATACCTCTGTTACCTTATCCTTATCTAATTTATGCACAGTGTTAGTATCCTTCAGAAAACTATCAAATACTAATGCAGAATTTAAATCAAGACCAGGGAAAATCATTACTCCAACATTCTCCAACATTTTCCTCCCCTTTTCAGGAGTCATATTTGCCATTTCCTCATCTACACATCTTCGTAATTGGTCCAAAAGCTGCTCCTCATTCCCAGAAGTGATTGAACCAACTCCTTCCCTTATTTCTTTTCCTTTCTGTTTGTACAAAAATGATTTAAATTCTGGAGAGTTTATAAATTCATTATCTGAAACAAATGACCTATACTCCATATGCCTCACATCAATATCTCCTGTCTCCAGACTCTGTTCCCTAACCGGGCAAACATATTTCTGAGTCCTCTGTCTAGACATCTTCTCTGTTATACCCTGTGGTACTTTACACGCTGGAATGTCTTCACTTCCAGAAGACAAATATCCTGTATCCTGTAGTCCCAAGATTTCCTTACATCAAGTTCGGCAAAACAAATGTGACCTCGCCAAGACTCTACTCGAAGATTTTAAGTCACATCAAAATATTTTGCATATAAGTCAATCGGCAAGACATAAGGATGTCGCTATGACTTCATGCCGATACTTATTAGTTAGGCCGAAACGACCCCTCCATATTCCAGTCGGCAAGACTTACTAAGTTCGTTGTGATGTTATGACGATGCTCCAACATATGCCGGTATGAGTCTTTTAGTTGCCGAAACATTCTGCAAAGTCCCGCCGACTATCTGCAACCAATACATGTTAATGATAACACATCTCGGGAAGACTTCTACCATGTCTTGCCGATAGGGATCTTTTAATGAAACAAAAGGGAGCAAATGAATTCAAGAAGGGTCAAACAACATAGAATAGGCCAATTAATGACATGAGGAGACTTTATGCTTAATGTAAGGGCTTTAATGATGGAACCTCACAAATGCAATAGGCTGTAAAATTTAAAATTTCTACAGTTCCAACAGTGGCTCCGTCTGGGGATGAATGATAGCAAGATCATTGCAAGGATTCAGATCTTCTAGGTGAGCAGACCAATATCAAGATGATGAACAGAATGGAGTAAAAGGCAAGGCAACAAAACAAAGGACCCTATACTACTGTGCATGGAAAAGAAAATAAAAAGGGATCATCAAGAGCTGTCCATGCACTGGCAACTCCCAATCCCCTAAATTGTTTTAAGAGAAAAATTGTTTCAGGAATTGCCCATGTATAGGCAATTCCTGATCTTCACCTGCCATATTTTGCAAATAATATGAATCTTCTCCTTTCTTTCCAACCACCACAAAAGGCCCAAGCCATAAAGCTTCAAACTTCCCATGTTTTCCCTTTTCCTGGCACCTCGCATTCCACATCAGTACCAAATCACTCTCCCCAAATTTCCTATCTTTTGCCCTTTTGTCAAATAAATATTTCATCTGTGCCTGCAATTTCACATTCTGATTTTGAGCCACCTTCCTTATTTCATCCAGTTCAGCCAACTGTTCCATTCTCTCCTCCATAGGTTCAAGAATATCCAAATCTTCTTGTAGAATGAACTTGTAAACTGGTAACAAATTTTGTAAAGGCATCCTGGCCTGTGTTCCATATACTAGTTCAAATGGAGATTTCCCAATTGTCTTCTTCACCGTAATTCTATCAGCCCATATGGCTAGTCTTAATTTTGAATCCCAAGCCCTTTTATTCTGATCAAGCATCCTTCTTATAATCTTCAGGAGGCTCTTATTGCTAGATTCTGCTTGTCCATTGGCTTGTGGATGATAAGGGGCTGCATAAGATATGTTAATACCATATGTGCTACAAAAACTCCTGAATTCATCTGATCTGAAACACATTCCATTATCAGTGATTAATCTTGCTGGTGCACCGAATCTAGTAATGATATTATCCATCAAGAACCGTGTCACCACCTTACTTGTAGCCTGTTTGGTTGGAATAGCCTCTACCCACTTGGTGAAATAATCGGTGGCAACTAATATCTAGCTATGCCCACCACTCAATTTTTCTGGTATTTCCCCAATGAAATCAATTCCCCATTAATGAAAAGGGGCATCAGCCTGCATGGGCCGAAGTGGCAAGGCTCCCTAATATTTCAACTTTCCAGAGAATTTCTAGCAAGCCTCACATTTCCTTACATGCAAAAAAGAGTCATTAAAGATTTTCGGCCAATAATATCCTGCCCTAAGAATCTTATGAGCAGTTGTTTTTGTTGAGTAATGCCCTCCACAAACTCCTTCGTGCATTTCACCTAAGACATGTTGAGACTGAGATTCATCGAGACACAACAACAATATACCATCCCTGTTTTTCCAAAATAAATCTCCATTCATAAAAACATATTTAGAAGCCTGTAACTTCAATGTTCTTTTCTGGTTATCATTCATTTGTTCTGGACACTTCATGTATTTAAGATAATACACAATATCTGTATACCAATGATTATGTTCAATGCTTGCAATTAGATTCTCCTTTTCAGCATTGCAAACCTGATTTGCTTCAATATTTGTTTCTGCCATTAATTTAGCCAAGCCTTGACCTCTGATTAACTTAGTAATCTGCACCTCTATATCAAACTCCTGGATTCTGTTAATCCACTTACATCTTTTGCCCGTTACTTCAGACTGTGTCAGAATATCTTTGACTGCTGAGTGAGGAACATAAGCAACTACCTTAGCTCCAACAAGATACGGTCTAAAATTTTTTACAGCTTTCACCAGTGCAAACGCTTGCTTTTCCATTATGTCATACTTCAATTCTGATCCTTGCAATGACTTACTGAAAAAGGATATAGGCTGTTCATGACCGTCCTCATTTTTTTGTAACATAACAGCTGCAACAGTGTGCATAGAGGCAAACGAAAAAATCTGAAAAGGTTTTGAGAAATCAGGAGATTTGAGTATAGGAGCCTCCTTGATAGCTCGTTTAATATCTACAAAAGCATCCAAAGCCTCTGCAGTCCAATCTATCTTTTGTCCCCTTTTCAACATTTTGGCTATGGGCTTAACAATCTCAGCAAAATTAGGAACAAATCTCCTAATGAAATTTATTTGTCCAAAGAATGACTGTATCATTTTGACATTTTTAGGGATAGGTATTTTGTCAATGGCCTCAACTCTCTCAGGGTCTATCCTGATTCCTTCCTTTGAAACAATATGTCCTAGAAGTTTACTCTCTGTGACTGCAAAATTACATTTTTTGGGGTTTAAACTAATTCCATATTCAAGAGCTTTTATAAATACCTTCTCCAAATGATGAACATGATCTTCAACTTTCTTAGAATAAGCAGTAAGGTCATCTTGATATACCACCATGAGAATATTTATTAAATCAGCAAATGCCACATCCATGGCTCTCTGAAAAGTCGCTCCTGCATTTGTAAGACCAAATGGAATTCTTAAATAAACATATGTTCCCCAAGGGGTCGTGAATGCTGTTTTGTATTGTTCAGATTCTTTAACCTTAACCTGATTATACCCGGAAAATCCATCCATCATAGATAGCAATTCACAACCTGTCACCTTATGCAGTACAGCCTCCATATTTGGCAAAGGATAATTGTCCTTAAGGGATGCTATATTCAGATATCTGAAGTCCACACATAATCTGATATCTCCATTTTTCTTTCTGACAGGGACCAAATTTGAAAACCATGTCAAATGTCTAATAGGTTTAATAATTCCACCATCTCTGAGTTTTGTTAATTCTTCCTGCATTTTAGGCCCCAGAGTTGGATTTATCGGTCTTTGTTTTTGTCTGAATGGTTTCACATCTGATTTCAACGGTATTTCATGTTGGAACAAATCTTCTCTGTATGCTTTTAAATCTTCATAAGACCAAGCAAATACATGTTTATATTTTCTCAATAACTCCACCAGCATTTTTCTAATCATGGGACTTATCCTTTTACCTATGTATACCCTTTTTGGCACCATTTCAGTTCCCAAATTAATTTCTTCAATATCATTTTTTCCAACTGGTGTCTGTTTCACAAAAGATCGATCATTTCCATCATATACCCTCTCAAGTGCCACCAGCCCTTTAGGGAGTTTATTGGTTTTCAGCTGTAAAACTTCTCTCCCAAATATTGTTTCTTTTCCATCAACTTCTTCAATAAAAGCATTAAAATCAATCTCCTGGGCTTCATACTGATCTATGCAGTGAAGGAATTTTAACAGATCATTATCATCATCAAAAACTTGCCAATTGTACACATTATCAGGTATAGCAGGTCTAGTCTTGAGTTCAATTTGTGATACTCCAGCCAAGGTAATATCATCTTTCTTCAGTGCTACATTAGCTAAAAAATCTGCCATTATATTTTTAGACCTATCTACCCATTCAATTGAAAAGGCATCCAGCAACTCAATGGTGTCCCATACAGCATTTCTATATTGCTTTAACCTTTTGTTTTTTGTTGTATATTTTGACTTAACTTGCGAGACAACTAATTCTGAATCTCCCAGGACAGCAAGCAACTTTATTTTATGTTTTACTGCTATATTTAATCCTATTAATAGAGCTTCATACTCTGCTACATTATTTGTACATTCAAAAGTTAACAGGAATGAATACTTAAATGTAATACCTTTAGGTGAAACAAATACTATCCCAGCTCCATTTCCTTATTGATTACATGCTCCATCGAAATACATTTTCCAGATACCATCATTATTCTGTGTAGCATGCTTCTCAATAGGATCACTATTAGTTAATTCTGGTTGTGCTGGCTCTATATTAAAACTCCCAAGGTCAACATCACAAAAACAATTGACCTGATCCTGCGGCACATAGTCAATAAGCTGATTCATTCTTGGCCATTCACCGGAATTGTTGCATAAGAGAGGTCGAACTAGACATTTCCACCAATGGCTGCCGTCCATTGCCTTGGTAAAAGCATACCGAATTGAGGAGGAGTGTCTATCACTGTTACATCAATATTATAAGCCACCTGAGGATAAGCAGCTAACTTGACTTCTACATCTTTCATTATACCTACCACAGGAACAGGTTGGTTATCCATTGCATAACATTTCCCTTCATATGTGTCCACCCACATACCCAACTGCTTCATCACTCCTACTGGCATAATATTTATTGCAGCACCAGAATCTATCATGCAATTCCTCAACAATTTGTTATTTATGAGTAATGTTGTAAAGAAAGGATCAACCAGTGGTGGACTTGTCAATGCATTACTTAAACAAATCTCTGGAATATTTACTTTATCCTGTTTATTTTTGACAGTCATTTTATTTTCACAAGCCAAATGTTTTTCACTTTCATTTGTTATCAATTGCACTGCACTGTCCCTGTATTCCTTAATTTTCATCATTTCAAGAAGTGGGACAGACATTTTTACCTGAGATAATGCTTGAGTAAAGTCAAAAGAAGAACCTTCAGTTTTACTCATTTTCTTTTGTTCTAACATTTCTCCTTTGTTCTCCTCCTTCTTACCTAGCAGATCTGTCCTTTGAACTTCTTTATGTAATTCTTTTATTTCATCCTTTTGACTAGGATCTTGTTTACTTTCTTCATGTTGTTTGTTTTCATTTTTCTTCTGCATTCCTTGTGTAGCCTTTTGATATTTCATAAAGATACCCCTAGGGACACCTTCCTTCTCATTTACAGTCCTATTTCTCAACCAGTACTTACTCTTCGCTTCTTCAACTGCAGCAACAGTTAATTTTTTTATCTCTTCATCGGTCAGTCTTCTCACATTATTAAAAATAGGAGCCTCAACATGTTGTGGCTCTACACAATCATCCTCAGAATCAAAAAAGACCTGTTGCTCAGCCATATGAATTTTGTACCTTTGCTCCATAACATCATATTCATAACCTCCCTCTTCTAAAGACGAATATCTTTCTTCAATGTTTTGAAGAGCATTTGAAGTCAAGTAGACCTTGTGATCTTTTCCACTGTCTGCCACTAACTCTCCCTCCTCTTGCATTTTCTGTGCTACAACACAATATTCAGGGGAGTGTCGCTTGCTACATACTTCACAAAAATAATTGTTGTTCACCATATAAGTTCCTTTCTTTCTTAATGGGTCAGGAATTTCCTTATCCCTGAACTTGTCTATCATAGGTTTTCCATCCTTCCAGTTTGTATTGTAAGGCATATCCTGCAGCCTAGGCCTATCCCTCCTGTATGTGTTCTCCTGCTTGTATTGATAATTATTGTTTTGCTGGAGGGGTTTAGGGTTGTCTCTTTTATTCATTATCCCCGCGGCTTTTCTATTGTTCTCAATTATTAGTGCCATCTTTTGTGCTTCAGCCAAGTCCCTTGGGAACCTGTTTCTCAACTCATACCCTGTTTTGGGGTCGAATGCATTCAGGTAAACACTCAATGCCATAGAATCTGGTAATTTTGATCCTGGGGGAATTCTATTTTGTAATTTGTTAAATCTTCTATTGAAATCAAAAATTGGATCATTTTGACCTTTCTGAATTCGCATTAGTTCATGGAGAGCAACATCTGGTGCACTCAGATTCCTGAATTGTTCAAGGAACTGATCTTGAAATATCTGAAAAGAATAAATAGAAGTTGTTGCCAAGCTATTAAACCAATCCCTAGCTTCCTCAATAAGGGACATCATAAACAACCTCATATGTAGATCTTCATATGGTATATCCAAATCCTGAATAAAAGCATTGAAACTCCTCAAATGATCCTCAGCAGTGATTGCATTGCTCCCTGTAAATTTTGGTACCGAACTTCTCCAAGAGCCATCCATAGGATAAGGGCACAACTGAAACTCTGCCAAATCAAACTGTCTGATCATAGTGGTATACTGATACTGAAACATAGGATTATTATATTGTAAATTATGTTGTGGCACATGATGTTGACCAAGACGTGGATAATTGTTCATATATTGTGGGGGAATAGGTGGTGGAGGGTTTGGCTGTCTATGTGGATTCCCCATTTGATATTGAGGGATCTTTGGTAGTTGAAAATGCCCAGCACCCTGAGTATTCAGTTTATGGGGTGGTATATACCTTGGAGGAGAACCCAACCCATGAGGAATATTCTAAGCTTTCTGTAGTCTAAACTCCTTTATTGCCTGAATCATCTGGGCCTTTTCTTGCTCTTTCCTCTCCCTTTTCTGAGACTCAAATCGTGCTTTAATTTCATCATATGTTAAAGATTCGTAATCTTCTTGATTGACTTCCTGATTAGTAAGTTCTTCCTGATTATTCTTCATTTTTTGATCATATTCATATTGAACTATGAGTCTTTCTGCTTCAAACCCAGCTTCAAATTCAGCTTGTTTCTGGGGGTTGTAAAAAGGATTTCTCTGCTCTTCTGGTGTACAAGGCTCTTCAGATGAATTGTCAAAGCATTTTCTACCAAAAGGCATTGATAAATTATCTTTATTTATCAAGAACATATAATCACTTTTTTCTTTGCCTTTGTCGATTTTATTATCTTTGTGCACCCATCTTCCATCATTAGGAGGAGCTCCAGAATGACCCCCTTTAAATTGAGATCTTCTTCCATTCATACTGCAATACTTCAAATTAGAGTCACCACTCACCCTTTTCTTTAAAACGTGAGAAAAAGAATGTTACTTATGATTCCCAGCGGAGTCTGTACATAGGACTTTTATCTCTATGATTAAGGCACAGATTCTTTGTTTGTCCCCAGCGGAGTCGCCAATTTGTTATCTCTCAAAAACGCAGGCTAGATGCCTCAAGAAGATGCCAACTTCTTGATACGTTTTAGGGTAATAGACAAGGTTAAGAAAACTCAACCTTCTACTCTTTAAGGTAATGTTGAACCTAGGTGGGTATACCTAATTGACTCAGGAAAGCTCAATCTTATTCAATTAATCTACAATGGCAATTCTGAAATGAATTAACACTGGATTTAATGATTAGTACATACCTATATTTGAAAAGGATAGACTAAAAACTTAACAAGCGTGGAGAATGTGAATGAAACTTAAACTGAGAAGTAAGACCAGTGCCTTATGGGATTTACAAAGTCAAGAAAATTTCAAAGACGGGTTTATTTTACTGGCAAACATTCAAGCTGTTTAGTATTTTATTTGGTTTATAACTTGTATAAACATGCCATTTATGATCACTGAGTTTCTTCTTAATAATCCCAATTTATATTCCCTGTTTATTATGATCAATGCAAAGAATTTTAATCTTTGCTGGAAAGAAACAATGAATTGATCATACAAATACAGCAAATGTGCATTGATGAATGATGTAAAAACTTGTTTACACAAATCCAAACAACCAGGAAACACAAAATAAGGAGACAACCTCAATAATACTAATTAATAATTACCATAAACAACTGATGCCAGAAAATGTTACGCCATTATATTAAAATTTTGTTCTTTTGATATCTCCATCATTTACATATGCTACCAGTCTTATCCCCCTTTTTTACAAAAAGCCCCACTCTTTTGTCTCTTGAAAGCGGCTTTTATACATGCAGAATATGAAAGGACGCGTCCCTTCAGAAATAAGATTAAACAAAATACGAAAAGCTTTGAAGACAATTAAGCCCTTGTTAACCATAAGTGAGTTGTAGCAAGGTAATCCAAGTAATCTTGACAATTAAAAGTATCCGCATCTTCAACGGCATTCCGAATTGCGGTTTCCATTCTAATCATATCTTCCACCCGCTCACTCACGTCTTCTAGAGATGTATCTTCCGCAGAGGATGTCTTCATAACCTCTTTCAGCATCGCACCACACTCGTTCCTCCACCTAGCAGCATCCTTGACTTCTCCTTTAGCATCAAAAAGTGTAACCATAACTGTATTAGCAGCTTCAGTCAATCCATTTTTGTCCCCGAGCAACTCATCATAAAACTTCTGATGACGACTGATAATATTATTTTCTCCTTCAGTTGCAGTGCTACCAACCTCGTTACGCATGGTCAATTCTTGAAATTTATCCATTACCCGTTCCTTCATCCTCTCATGCTCTTTTATTGCATTCATAGTAGAGGAAAACTTTCCCCACAACTGATTCAGCCAAGATGTCAAATTGACCTGCCGCTTCTTTACAATTGTTGTAATAGCATCGTACCTTCCTTGATTATAAGCACTCGATCCAACCCAATGTTCTTTTGTCTGGGAACTTTCTCCTTGAGTAAGCATTTTGGTTGGCATTGCAGGAACACCTACCAAATCTTTCAACCTATCATTCTCTCTGAGCAGTCTCTCATTATTTGCTTTATACATCTCTCGTTCCCTTATCAACGCCTAAATCTGTGCTTTATTCAATTTGGCAATATCAATACCAATTTCTGCAGTAACCACAGGGTCTACCTCTCCAACCTTTAAGGTCATGACATGACTAAATGCCTTTTCAGTATCAATCACCACTGATTTCCTATGAGATGGGTACAAATCCCATATCATTAATGAACCTTCATTAGTGTTAAATTTCGATCCTGCATATACCTCTGTTACCTTATCCTTATCCAATTTATACACAGTGTTAGTATCCTTCAGAAAACTATCAAATACTAATGCAGAATTTAAATCAAGACCAGGGAAAATCATTACTCCAGCATTCTCCAACATTTTCCTCCCCTTTTCAGGAGTCATATTTGCCATTTCCTCATCTACACATCTTCATAATTGGTCCAGAAGCTGCTCCTCATTCCCAGAAGTGATTGAACCAACTCCTTCCCTTATTTCTTTTCCTTTCTGTTTGTACAAAAATGATTTAAATTCTGGAGAGTTTATAAATTCATTATCTGAAACAAATGACCTATACTCCATATGCCTCACATCAATATCTCCTGTCTCCAGACTCTGTTCCCTAACCGGGCAAACATATTTCTGAGTCCTCTGTCTAGACATCTTCTCTGTTATACCCTGTGGTACTTTACACGCTGGAATGTCTTCACTTCCAGAAGACAAATATCCTGTATCCTGTAGTCCCAAGATTTCCTTACATCAAGTTCGGCAAAACAAATGTGACCTCGCCAAGACTCTCCCCGAAGATTTTAAGTCACATCGAAATATTTTGCATATAAGTCAATCGGCAAGACATAAGGATGTCGCTATGACTTCATGCCGATACCTATTAGTTAGGCCGAAACGAACCCTCCATATTCCAGTCGGAAAGACTTACTAAGTTCGCTGTGATGTTATGACGATGCTCCAACATATGCCGGTATGAGTCTTTTAGTTGCCGAAACATTCTGCAAAGTCCCGCCGACTATCTGCAACCAATACATGTTAATGATAACACATCTCGGGAAGAATTCTACCATGTCTTGCCGATAGGGATCTTTTAATGAAACAAAAGGGAGCAAATGAATTCAAGAAGGGTCAAACAACATAGAATAGGCCAATTAATGACATGAGGAGACTTTATGCTTAATTTAAGGGCTTTAATGATGGAACCTCACAAATGCAATAGGCTGTAAAATTTAAAATTTCTACAGTTCCAACACTAACCATGGAATATGTGCAAGGGAATCTGGTCCATAGAGCAAGAAGGATGAGATGGAAGGTACTCTAGTGACTTATTTTCATGCTACACAGGATGAAGACTATTGGGTAATTGACAGTGGGTGTTCAAATCATATGACTAGAGATAAGAGTAAGTTCACTAAACTTGAAAATTATGATGGTGGAATAGTTATGTTTGGAGATGATTCTAGTGCTAAGATTGTTGGTAAAGGAACAATTAGTTTTGATGGAAAAAATAGTATCCATGATGTCTATTATGTTAAGTGTTTAAGGCATAATCGTTTGAGTGTTGGAAAAAAAATTAGCAAAGGATTTAAGCTTTTGTTTCAAGATAACACTTGTGAGATCAAAAAAGGATCCAGAACTGTGGTAGCAGTAGGAAGAAGTACTCATGGAAACATCTATTAGCTTAAGCGTGGTAATGTTCAATGTTTAGTTTCACAAATTAATGAAAGTTGGCTATGGAACCAGAGGATGGGACATGCAAATTTAAACAATCTGATTAGGATCAGTTTAAAAGAAGTTGTCAAAGATCTGCCTAGAATCACAAAGCCTTCAAATTCAGTTTGTAGAAGTTGTCAGTTGGGAAAACAAACAAGAAGAAGCTTTCAAGGAAAAGAAAAATCATCTACCAACATGTTGGAATTGATTCATATAGACCTCTATGGTCCTACAATAAGAGGAAGCCTTAATGGTGATAGGTATTTTATGCTCTTGATTGATGATTACTATAGGATGACATGGGTTACTTTTCTTAGAGAGAAAGCTCGGGATCTTGATAGATTCAAAGTGTTCAAAGCAAGAGTAGAGAATGAGGTGAACCTGAGAATGAAATGTTTAAGGTCTGATAGAGGTGGAGAATTCACTTCTGATGAGTTTAATGCATTTTGTGAAGAGAATGGCATAAAGAGACATTATTCTACCCCTAGAACCCCTCAGCAAAATGGAGTTATGGAAAGAAAGAATTGGATCGTTCAATAAGCTATCAGGACAATGATGAAAGAAGAAAATGTTCCTAGTGTGTATTGGAGAGAAGAAATCCACACTTCTATTTACATTCTTAACATTGTTCAAATCAAAGGTAACAGCACTAAGACTCCTTATGAGTTATGGACTGGTAAGAATCCTACTGTTAACTACTTTAAAGTGTTTGGAAGTAGATGTTACATAAAAGACTGAGGAAAATATTTGAAAGTGCTAATGTAAAAGTTGATGAAGCTATGTATAGACTAGTAGAAATAAGTAAAGTTGAACCAGATGATCTTATCTATGGGTAAGTACAAGAAGAAGAAAAAGAAGAGAAAGAACAAAGTGATGAAGAGGATATTTCAGAACTTGCATCTAAGACTCCTAAATATTTACAAAGAAATCATCTGGAGGAACAGATAATTGGAGACATAAGTGAAGGTGTAAAGATAAGAAGAAAAGTGGTTGAGGTAAACTTGTGTTTACTTTCTAAGATAGAACCTAAGACTATGAGTGAAGCATGAAATGATGAGAGTTGGGTTAGAGCAATGAAAGAGGAACTATAGCAGATAAAGAAGAATCAGACATGGGAACTAGTCCCTAGGCTAATAAACAAGAATGTAATTGGTTCAAAATGGGTATTCAGGAATAAGCTAAATGAAGATGGTGAAGTGGTAAGAAATAAAGAAATAATTGTATCCAAAGGTTATTCACAAGTTGAAGGAATATATTTTGAAGAAACATTTGCACCAGTAGCAAGAATGGAGGCCATTCGGATGTTCTTAGCATTTTTAGCACATAAAGACTTCAAAGTGTACCAGATAGATGTCAAGTCTGCATTTCTGAATGGAGAATTGGAAGAAGAAGCATACATGGAACAACCAGAAGGATTTCAACTATCAGACAAACCAAACATGGTCTACAAGTTGAAAAAGGTGATATATGGACTTAAACAGGCTCTCAGAGCTTGGTATGCAAGGTTGGATAGATACTTGACACAACAAGGATTCAACAAAGGGTCTACGGATAGAAATATTTACTTCAAAGTTGAGAGAAACAAAATGTTGATAGTTGTGGTATACGTTGATGATATTATCTTTGGTGGAAATGAAGGTATGTGTAAGAAATTTGCAGAGGAGATGCAAAAAGAGTTTGAAATTTCTACGATTGGTGAGTTGAATTTCTTCCTTGGACTTCAAGTGAATCAAATTTGATAAGGAGATATTCATTTCAAAATCTAAGTATGTTAAGGAATTGTTGAAGAAGTTTGGAATGGATGACTCCAAACATATATATACCCTTATGGTAACTAGATGTAAGTTAAGTAAGGATGATGAATATTCCAAAGTTGATTAGAGCATGTACAAATCTATGATTGGTGGATTGTTGTATCTTACTGCTACTAGACCGGATATCATGCATGCAATCTATTTGGTTGCAAGATTTCAAGCTGAACCTAAAGAAGCACATGTTACAGTTGTGAAGAGGATATTCAGATATCTTAAGGGAACTCTAGATTATGGGCTATGGTATCCTAAGGATATTGATTTCACATTGAATGCCTACATTGATGCAGATTGGGTTGGTCGTATAAATGACCAAAAAATTACAAGTAGTGGTGCATTCTTCCTTGGAGGAATAATGGTCTCATGGTTGAGTAAGAAACAAGATTCAGTTTCTTTATCCACTGTAGAAGTTGAGTATATTGCAGCACCATCCTATTGTACACAAGTACTTTGGATGAAGCAAACTTTGAAGGACATAGGTGTGATGTGTGATGAGCATATCTCTATCTTTTGTGATAATACAAGTGCAATAAATATTTCAAAGAATCTAGTAATGCATTCTAGGACAAAGCACATGTCTATTAGGTATCACTTCTTGAGAGAAAAGGTGTTGCAGAATGAAGTTAGACTTGAATATGTGTCTACCAAGGAAAAAATTGTTGACATATTCACTAAGGCCCTTCTAAAGGATAATTTTGAGTATCTCGGGGGGAAGTTAGGGGTTACTTCTCCTCCTTCCTTGAATTAGGTGCACAAGGAGGTGCATCATTCCAGTGGATTCATAGATTCTTTTCTGATCTGGACTAATGATTGAGGTCTACTCCTTAGGGGGAGTAGAGAGGTGCATTGTTGCAGTATGTGATGTGGGTGCACTTGTAAGGGGGAGTGATCAAAGCCTTATAAGGCAATTGTTTTCATGCAATACTTTCCTTTTCCATTTATTTCAAAGGGGGGGAGAAAGTCATGTGAAAAAGTTGAAAAGGGAGAGAGATTCTTGTAAGGAGAGGAGAGTAGAAGAAGTAGGAGAATGTGCATGTTGTCCTTGATTTTTTTTCACATCATGTGTTTCCATCAATGACAAAGGGGGAGATTGTTGAAAGTATGGATGTGTTTGGTGGTGTTGTCATTAATGTTGTCATTGATTTCAACACAGTTCAGTGTGATTGCATATGGTACTTATATAGTTGAGATAATCTAGAAGTGTTTAGAGTACATGGAACTATATTTATGAAGTTGTAGTTGTGACTTTTCCAAGTTCTTTTGAGAAAATTAAGAAATAATGAAGGTAGTGTTAAGTGTGTGTTATGAGTGTGCTTTGGTACTATGCTTTGCATTTCTTCTATGCTGATCTTATGCCTGTATGGATATGTGGTATTGTTCATAAGCTTCAATGGATAATATATTCTAATTTTTTGCTTTTGGATCAATGGAGAGTTGAAGATATGTTCACCAATATGTGAACCAGTTTGACATAACTATTTGGTTTTGGACTGGGAAAAATGTTTTTCTTCGTAGTCTTCTAGTGTTTTTTTTCAGGTCTTGCAAATTTGGGAGATGATAAATACTGATGTTCTCAGTGTTCTAGAAAATGTGCTTGTGATTTGGTGCTTCGAAAGACTTGCTCCAAAACCCTTATGTGTTGTTGGTTGGTCTGATTGGATTGTTGAAGAATTTTTTGTGCATGAAGAGTGTTGCAGTTGTTGTGGATGTATCTGAAGGTCTCTAAGAGATGTTAAAATGTCTGGTGAAGCATGTTGGGAGATCCATGTGTGATCATTTTTTTGGAGATGCACGTACTTCAAAGATCATTGGTGTTTTCATTAGGTTTGGCCAACATAGTGTCTACATGTTACATAAATATTTTGCATCAAATTAAAGAAGTGTGTGATTAATCCAAGATGTTGTTTGGGTTCTAATTAAATGTGTAATTGGTCCTCTCTCATTCCTATCCACCATGAGAATTTTGAGTATCCAACCTAATTTGAATTTGTAAATTGAAGGATCTACAGCTAACCTTGGAGAATGCTTCTAGGTTGAAGATGGTATAAAAACAAGTCAATATGTTGTGAATTGTAAGACAAGCAAGTGAAGTATGTGAACAAGTGTGAAAATAAAAGTGTGCAAGAGAAAATCAAGGCAAAATTACTTTGATGTGTTAGATTCCTGAAAGTAGTGAGTTGATGGTGTCTACAATCTTCTGATCAAGTTGTGAATGTGTGGAACCTTTTATGGTGGATATTTATTTCTTTCTTTATCTATAGGTAGTGAGCCTCCTTCTAGATAGTGAGTCCTATTGTAGGCAATGATCATTTGTATCTAGGCAGTGAGCTTTTGTATCCGGTACTACATTATTACTACATTGTGAGCTAATCCTCACCATGGTTTTTCCCTCATTGTATTTTCCATGTAAATCTGGTGTCTTTGGTGTTTTCATTTTGTTATTTTCATTCCATGTTTACACTTAATAACAGACTGAGTTAATGTGGAATTGATTAAGGTTAGAAGTAAAGTAATTTGATTCAACTGATTCACCCCCCCTCTCAGTTGTCTTGTACATTTTAATAGGAAGTACCCTCTGACTCACTTGCAACAAGGGCCAAGGAAGAAGGCCCCTCAGGGTCTTCTTCATCGACCTCATATGAGACAAAATTCATCAATATTGCAAATATCAAGGAAAAAGTTAGGATATAATTAATCAAATTAAAAATGCACTTCACTAGAGTGCCATGTGTCAATCGGGTGGGAGAAGAAGGAGGCACTCGAGATCCACTGCCAACCTCTTTGAGAGGGGCAGTGATAAACTCAATGGATGCAAGGGTTGCCTCCATCAAGAGGACAATGCAAGCCAAGACAAAACCCCCTTCCGAAGAAGGTGACACATTTTTTGACCTCCACTTGAAGCAAGGTTGTCCTCCAACTTGTTCTTCAACAAAGGATTTGAAATCCCTACAAAAAAAGTAGAAGATGAGGAGGAAGAAGATAGAGTCACATTAGACACCATGGTGGTGTTCGACATGTCTATAGGATGAGAAATGGGAGGGACATTTGAGAGGGACATCAAAAGAGGGGGCTTTATGGAGGGAGCAATGAAAACCTATACCCTTTTGTGGTGACAATCATAGAACCTTGTCGAGGGAGATAAAAGTAGAATAGAGACATTTAGAACTAAAGAAAGCACAATAAAGAAGATAAAATAGTAGAAGATACAAAAATAGGGGCCCTTGGCAGCCATTGGCTCCTCCTCCATCTTTTGTGAGGCTTTTTTCAACGGTGAGAGCCTTTCCCCTATGCTTGCTCTCATGCACAAGCCAATTACGTTGACTATAGACATTGGAAGAAGCAACCTAAGAAGAAGCCAGAGGTTGTTGCTAAACCCCAAGAGTATCAATTGTGGCTAATGGAAGGGTAGGCCCTTGGGTAGGAGTGGGAGGAGGAAGAAGAAGGGAAAAATCAACTACGAGAAGATAAATAGAAACCGACACCTTAGCGACGAGCTTCTTCTTGTCCTATACCTTAGGGGCAAGTAGAGAAGAAATAGGAGGCCATGGAGGCCAAGACACAGGGGCAGACCCATGAGGACCTTTCCCCTTTCCATAGAAAATGGGCCTAGGAACCATGGGCAAAAAATGATCAAAGACTTGTCACTTTTCTTTTCTCCATGTGGGCACCATCGCACTTCTCATACAAGGCATGGGAGAAGAAGTAGAGGGTTTTGCAGTATGGTGAGAAGTAGAAGCAAGAGAAGGTGATACAAAAGGAGAAGGCCATTGAGCACAAGAAAGCTTCTCTTTCCCCCTTTTCTTGGCAGAAGAAGCACCTTTTTGTTGGGTGAACATGAAAGCCTTCATGGAGACTGCATAGGGGGGGCACTGAATAACTAACCTTTGGTGATGAGTCCCCAATCTTATATTTAATATAATCCTTATACAAAAAATCTCCCCTAGGAGGTAGAGTTCAAATCGAGGTAGGCCATAAGTGATCGAGTGTGAAACCCCCATGCGACACTAGTGTTTTATAACCAGTGTTGTGTACTACCTGCACATAACCTTGATGAGGGAACTTTAAACATTTATGAACCATAAAAGTGGCAATGCTCATAGAGGCAATCTAGGGGGTACCTAGCCTAACTCGAAACAGATCAAACTCTATAATGATAATGAAAGAAGCATCAATAGTCTTAGGCCCTATCTTGGGTCCTACTAAGACTAAAAGAGAAATAGATCCCAAAGGGGAGATAGAGAATCCATCATGTGTATGGAGGGTGGTCTCTAACTCTTCATACCACTCCCTATGTTAGTCATTTATGAACAAAGTCTCCTCTATTACCACATTTACTTGACTCTTCATATCAACTAAAATTCTAGTTACAACATTTCCATTGATCAAGGTAGGGATGTACAAAGAGGAGAGCTCTTTATTGAGAGGCTCATCATGCAAGGTAAATTTTATGTTAGGTGTAGCACTCACATTTTTGGGAGGAGGTATACACATGAACAAAACCATGCTCACATACTCAAATGGAACTAACTCTGATGATGTAGAAGATTGTATTAACTGACAATGACCTACCTATACTTTGTTTCTAAATATTCAAGATTCATATCTATGTATCTAGGGGTCATGGACTAGGTCACAAAGTTGTGCACTTCACAACACATAAATCTACAACACACCTAGGACACGAGAGAAAGATTCTCCAATACCAAGAAATGAAAACAATAAGTTCATGTCAAGTTCACCAAAAATGTATAGAAGGGGGATTCGTCATCCCCAAGGCTCTAGGTCATGGGAGAGCCCAAGGGAATGAACTACCCTAAACAACCTCAAGTTGTTTGATAGGTGTTTAAAAAATTGGGTGATCTAACCTCGAAGGTTTTAGACTGTTGACAAAATAGCTCACTATTTGAGGATGGAAATGTGGAAATCGGACTCCAATGTGGTACGATGGTGTCCTGTACGAATAGAGGTTTGGTAAATAGACATAAAGCACAAAGGGCCTACTAACGACCTGACTAGCATAGTTTTACAACTTGATATTGGAAATACAAGAAATAAAAAGTGCAACAAGAAGAATACTAGAAACTACTCTAATACAAAAATGACAAAGAAAGGTAAGGAAAAGGTACCACTCCACCCACACTTTGTAATATCTCGATTACATTATTTGGAAAATACTAAATAAATTATCAAATCGGGTATCTTTTAAATTGCACCAAAAAACACGACACTATGTTTAAATGATGAAGAACTGATGAGGAAATTTTATTCACTAACATAAGAATGAAAACACATCAATTTTATATTGATAACATCATCCAACAACAATACATATTTTTTGTGCAAAACTCAAGAGAAATTGCAAACCGGAAGCTATACTAAAAACCCAAATCACACATCCAACTCCAAACTTCAAGATGTTGTTTTGGATAGAAAAATACATTAAGGAATTCTTTGAAAATATAATATATTTTCTCTTAATAACAACAACACCAATTGATTACCCAAATGCAAGTAAACCCTCATATTTCTAAACTGCACCAAATAGTAAAATCGTGTACAATGAAACTTCGACTATAATCTTAAAATTCATCATAAATCATTGTGCCAATGGAAAATCATGACTTTATTTTGATATTAAAAGTTTAAAAAATTAGTTTTCTATGCATGAAAATAGCAAACAACAACCCAAAACCTTGCTATAATTTGCACAATGAGAAAGGGCAAACAAACCCATAAATTGCAACCAAAACACTATATCTTCTATTGCAAAATCATCAGCACTCTAACTAGAGTCCGAGAAGCATAAATACATGAATAAAATATAATTAAAAAACTACCAAACTAATAACAATAGAAATCTAAAACTATGCCAAAATCTGAGCACACCAAAATACAAACCCTGCCAAACAACTCAACCAAAAATCCACATAAAAAACCATCTTTCAGAACCAATGCAACTCCTATGTGAATTCACGCTTGTATACCCTCAAAGCCACTATCCTTGAGTCCAAATATCCTTGGTTTTCTAGCCTTAGAGATTATTCCCACAATGGTTTATCATCCTTTGCTGGTAGAGCAAATCCCCAACTAACATCTGCAACAAGAATGCCCCAAAATGAAGCCCAAATTCATGTTTTATTAAAAAATATTCAATTTCCAAGTTAGGGACCCAAAAATCATGACCAAGGAGAGATTCCCTTTTTCATTTAATGCATGTAACCTTTGGTTCCAAGTGTAAAAGAAAAAATCAAGTGCACCTAAGGGAAATAATAAAATATTCCCATTTCTTGCACCACTTCATAAGCCATTAAAAATCTCTTTTTCCTTTTTCCAAAAATCCACACCCAAATTGGCTCAATTAAATATTTCATAAACCTTTAATAATAAACCTCCTAAATTATCTCAATTAATTCACCTTGTGAAAATAACTTTCCTAAATCTATTGTAGGACCTAACTTGCTATTTTTGGAAATTTGACTTACTAAAAATAGTAATTTTCTATTTTTAAAAATTTCAAGAAAAGGGACATTAAAAATCCTCCCTTCCAAAAAAAAAAATCCTCAAGAAATTACAAAAATGATGCTCCAAAATTATTATACCCAAAATAATCAAGCATTGCATACTACAAAACATATTGTGATCCTATACCTATAAATCATTGTACTTTCCTCTCAAACATCTTGATAATTTCTTTAAGAATGTACTTGTGCTCTGTAATTTCATGGATGTTAATTTCAATGTGCAACCTCTAACTCCATATTACCTGATGTTTTATATTTCTCCTTCCATTTTTTACAATAAATAACCTCCTTTCAACTCCTTCATGAGTTGTGTATGTGTACTATCACCAAGAAAACTATACAAAAGTCTATTGCAACCATTATCAAAGAAATAATTTTGTTTTATGTAGCCTAGAGGATGATTACAAAAAATAATATATCCTCCATAATAGTGGATACTGATCTTGGAAACAATTTCCTTCATTACCTTGAAATCATGGAACACTTCTTATAGGTTATATCACAAACTATTACCAATATTGCCTCTGTTTGAGAGATGCTTGATACAAATTTAGGATATGATTTGGAACAGTAATGGAACATATGAAGAACATAAAATTTCATCACATAATAGAATTCCAAGATCCACAAAATTATGAATATTAATATTGTAACACAAAGGCCCTTCTTACGGAAGACTGCACTTTTTGAATCCTTCCACAAACACAATCAGATCTTCATATAAAATTTTCAACATGAAAGTAGAAAATAATTTTATGAAATGTTCAACCATGTTAGATATCTTGCTGACATTCTTAATAGCTTCCACCTTAAAACACTTCTAAAATGATCTCCCATTGCAATACAAATAGTGTCTTGGATTTCTAGCTAGAAGTGCATTGTCATTTGGCAAGAATTTCAGACTTTTGAAAAAAAATCTCATTTTATGGGTTTGATTCTTGTTGTTATTGGGATGGTTATAATAGCCTTTACAATCAATATAATAACCAATACATCTTTTGAAAATATATCTTTTATTCTCCTTAACATTGCTGAGATATATAACATGAAAATGCATAGTTGAAGACTCAAACATTACCTCAACCTATGAGTAGAAATTTTCAGCCTCTTAGATTGGACTATAGGATCCCAAATGTAGAAGAAGAGTAATAACACAATAGAAAATCTCATTTTGTGATGCTCTAAAATCCCAAGAGATAAACAACAACATTTTTTATTGGAAGATAATAAACCCCTGAAAAATTCTTTGGCACAAACTTGACATTCTTCACATTTCCATTTAAAATGTTAGTGGCCAAAACATCATTTAAATAATAAACCATGATGAAAATACCATGTCCTCTATGGAAGGAATCAAAATATCAAGAAGCATTCATTCTGAAAAATTCATCCCCCATCATCCTTGTAATCCCACTTTTGAAACTTTGAATTCCATTTTATCAAACTTCTTGAAATCCACTCTTTGCATTAAAAACAAAATATTTCTCTTTCTTGAAACTCCATACTCAAAAGAAAAATAACATAAAATATATAGTGTTTAGAACATGATATGAGATTATTACCTTTGCATTACCCTTCCATACTTCTTGTATTGTCATCTCTTGATTCACTTTTAATTGATAAGTCAAACTATGAGGCATAAACATGAACTTTATGTGTTCTTTGCAAATCAATATCAATAATAAGCTTAATACCAACTCAATATATGAAGTAGCATTGATGTGTTCATTATCAATAACATGCTGAAATTTCCACTCCTTATATGATCCTAGTAGCACATACCTAAAAAATCTCCTTTGCTCATTTAAAAATATTTGAAAGTCAAAATGAGGATTGTATTGCTTACCACACCCCAAAATTTTATGCATGTTATCCAAGACCAAGAAACTTTCTACCCCAAGAACTTGTAGCATAAAGCACACTGAAGTGATTATCTCCATAAGGCAATCATTCATAAGCTTGTATTCATTTGTGAGGTTTGGATCCAAAAAGTGATCTATGAACTTTAAACATTGGTCCTTCACAACAAGGTTAGGGTGCAAGATAACCCATATATACTGTCTTTCAATATAGATGATAAAATTAGGAAACTCCTTAGCAACATTAAATCCTTCATTGATCTCCTTCATTGTTTGCAAATTAGTATAAGCAACACTAAGCTCATTTTGATCCCTTCATGCATTCTGAACTTTCTACATGAATGTGTTTATCATCCAATCTAGATAAAATTTGCAATTTATTTTCAATAGACACCAAGAATTCTCTTCCACAACTTCCCTCATGCACGTCAAGTTTTTGCAAATTACAATGCATGCCAAAATTAAAATCTTCTTCATACCTGTCACCAACAATACTGTGGCTATCCCAAATCTCATAGACATCCCCTTGACCAACTTCATGAAAATGTGTATCATTGGGTTGAGGATCCACATCAACAAGGATACTATATCTTTTTTCAAAACAAAATCTCCAATGTATTTTCTCAAAATCAAAATCAGGCAACAACAAATCAGATTTGTGAGAAATATAACTAACATGCCATGTAGAATTAGCTCCATCAATGTCATCCTCCATGCATGATGAATTAAAAACAACATTAGAATGAAAGGAAAATTCATCCCAAGATAGATCCTCATAACACTTATATGTTGGCACACCTAGATCCCAAGTAAAAGAGGGTTGATTGCTATGATTAAGGTGTAAGTATTCATTATGCTTCTCATGTGTAATTTCCTTTTTGAGATAGTCATGCTTTGTCTTCCTAGGAATGAAATTTTCATCAGCATCTATCTCCATAGGATTAGTTTGGAAGCCAACCACAAAGCCACCTGAAATCTCATCAATGAAATGATATGAGTGAACATTAAAATCTAATTTGGAGATATCATCACCTTTTCCTCTTTCATGCCCATCTTCTAAAAGAACCTTAGAGATTCCATCATAACTATATGTTGCACTAGAGACATCAAGGTAGATATTAGTCTTAGAACCTTCAACAAATGAATCCAAACTAGGATTCAAGGCTATCATTTTTTCTTGTTCCTCATGCACCACATTATCCTCCATTATTGTACGCATGTCTAATAGGTCATCCTGAAACTTTATCACACATTCATCATTCTTCAAAATATTCATCGCATTAGACTCTTGCTATGAATTCCTCCTCCTCTCTAGCCCATATGAAAAAATCATATAACGATCTTTAGTCTTGAAATCTTCAAAAAAAATCTGGAACTCCTCAAAGAATTTTATGATCATCTTATCTTGAGGCATAGTTCTTCCTTTGACTTCTAAATACTCAAAAAATTTGGAGACTTCTTTTCATCTTCTGTTAGAAATATATACTCTTTATACCATTTGGAAAAATCTTTTGCATTGTCTGATTGTAACAATATCCCACTCTTAAACATTGATTTGAAGAAACCCATGATTCACATTAATCATTCAATGACTTAATTTACCCTACAGGCTACCAAGATCACAACTTTGATACCAATGTAATATCTCAATTAAATTATTTGGCAAATACTAAATAAATTATCAAATCGAGTATCTTTTAAATTACACCAAACAACACCACACTATGTTTAAATGATTAAAAACTGATGAGGAAAGTTTATTCACTGACATAAGAATGAAAATACATCATTTTTTTTTTGATAACATCATCCAACAACAATGCACAACTGTTGCGCAAAACTCAAGAGAAATTACAAACTAGAACCTACTGCTAAAACCCAAATCACACATCCAACTCCAAACTTCAAGATGTTGTTTTGGATAGAAAAATACATTAATGAATGCTTTGAAAATAAAATATCTTTTCTATTGATAACAAAAACACCAATTGATAACCCAAATGCAGGTAAACCCTCAAATTTCCAAACTGCACCAAATAGTGAAATCGAGTACAATGAAGCTTCAGCTATAATCTTAAAATTCATCATAAATAATTGTGCCAATGGATAATCATGACTTGATACTGATATTAAAATTTTAATACATTATTTTTCTTCTCATGAAAGTAGAAAACAACCCAAAACCCTGATGCAATTTGCATAATGAGAAAAGGAAAACAAACCTATAAATTGCAACCAAAACACTATATCTTCTATTACAAAATCATTAGCACTCTAAATAGAGTCTGGGAAGCATAAATACATAAATAAAATCTAATAAAACAGCTACCAAACTGATAACAATAGCAATCTAAAACTATGCCAAAATCTAAGCACTCCAAAATACAAACCTTGCCAAACAACTCAACCAAAAATCCACATAAAAACCATCTTTCAACACCAATGCAACTCCTATGTGAAGTCACACCTATACACCCTCAGAGCCACTATACTTGAGTCTAAATATCCCTGGTTTTTCAGCCTTATAAATTATTTCCATAATGGTTTTTCAGCCTTTGCAGGTAGAGCAAACACCCAGCCAAAATCTGCAACAAGAATGACCCAAAGTGAAGCCCAAATTCATGTTTTATTGAAAAATATTCAATTTCCAAGTTAGGGACCCAAAAATCACAACCAAGGAGAGATTCCCTTTTGAATTTAATGCATGTAACCTCTGGTTCCAAGTGTAAAATCAAAAATCAAGTGCACCTGAGGGAAATAATAAAATATTTTCATTTCTTGCACCATTTCATAGGCCAGTAAAAATCCATTTTTCCTTTTTTTTTTCAAAAAGCCACACCCAAATTGGTTCAATTAAATATTTCATAAACCTTTGATAATAAACCTCCCAAATTATCTCAATTAATTCACCTTGAGAAAATAACTTTCCCAATTCCGCTGCAAGACCTAACTTGCTATTTTTGGAAACTTGACTTAAAATAGTAATTTTCTATTTTTAAAAATTTCAAGAAAAGGGATGTTACACACTTCAATTCTTCAATTTCAACTCTAAACGAATGATCCAACACCTGCACACATGGAAATGGGAAAAAGGTTGGGCTACGTTTCGAGGTTTGCCTCAGTCAGACCCTCGCTTTGGTGTTCCTACCTCCATGGATAGTCAAATATGCAACGAGATAGAAAAATCGATAAAGAAAAGAAGTGGGAAGTATGCCAAATAAAGTGAAAAGGCACACTAAATGCTACACTATGAGACACAATGATGCAAATAAAATAACAAGATCAATATCACCTCCTTTTCCTGCTAGCACTCAAGGCCGAGATGAGAAGATGACGGCACATCGAGAGAACAAAACTTCTTCAACCTACAAGAAAGGTGGAGTTGCAACAAGAAATCTATAGAAGCTAAGTAGAGAGCAAGAATGAGCTTAGGAGAGAGAATGAGAAACAATTTGTGAGAATTAATGAGAGAATGAGAGAAATTGTGAGCCACGAGTGAAGAAGTGAGAGAATGTCAGTTTGAATGCTTGAAAATGGAGGGAAGACATCAATTTTCATCGTTCAAGGAAGGGTAGAAGAAGTTAGTTTCACAGCCAACCAAAATCATAACACCTCCGTAGATTCTAGGGGTAGGAATCCTGTCAAGACATTAGCACGGTGGGTTTGCATCATCCAATTTACATTTTCCAATGTAAAGGTAAAATAAATGGGGAATTTGCCTAGGATGCAAATTCATGTCATTACAGAAACTACTCAAAATTGATAGAGCTCATTATAAACCAATATCTTCATAAGCTATATATAATTTTAAATAAATTAAATTAAAGATATTGATTTATAATTAGCTCTATCAATTTTGAATCAAATTAGATATTGGTTTATAATGAGCTAAATTAATTCTCTATCTTATGAAGATAAAAGACCTAAACAACCTCAAGTTGCATATCCTACAATATCTAAGTGGTCATTATGAAGAATAAATCTCATGTACCAACAAAATAAGAGAAAAATAATATCATAGTGTATAGTGAACTTATTTTTCATTCTAAAGTCACTATTTCTTCATGGGTTCCATAAAAATGGTATGTTAAATAGATCTAAAATTTATGTATGGAGACACCTTCACAAAAACAAGAACAATGGATAAAGAAAGATGTTTCCATGGTTCCAACTATTAGTGAGTTTTCACCTAGAGTACCAATTATTGTAGTCTAAAATCCATATAGTTGTCAAATAAATTTAATACTACTTATGTGATGAGGATGGCCTCTTGGATGGTGATCTCTCTAACATGACATAACAAGAGAACTATGTTGAAAAAGGTAAGGAATCTTTAGTTTACAAATTGAAAAAATATTCATATGCCCTCAAACAATCTCTTAGAATATGGTACTTAAAGTTTGATTAATTTGTATTGGGATTGAAATTTCTAAAATTTGAGTAAAATTAATATATTTATGATAAATAGGACAGTGATTGTTTCCATGATATCACATTATACATATATAATATGCTATTTTTTGTAGTGTTGTCTATGTTCTGGCCCCCTAAATTGATGAGCCCAATTAAGCATCTATTTCCCTATATTATGCATTTTAGAGCCCATTTGTACCACTTTCCAAGAAATTGCAAGTATTGAGAAAATGCATCCAATTCATACTTTTCCCCTAATACTTAATATCCTATAAATTAGGGCTAGGACCCATACACCCTTGGGCGTATCAATCCCCTTACTTAGCCGAGACCTAATTTTGAACATGTCAGTGTTGGCATTTTAACATTCAAAATATAAATTTCAAATATCAGCTATTGGGATCTAATTTTTGGGAAATTGGATAAATGCATATAAATACCTAGACTTTTCACCATTTGAAGCTAGAAGAAAGTAAGGATATTTTATGAGCAAGAGTTATTGTCAAGAGCAAGTCAAGAGTAGCATTTTAGTGATTTATTATAGTAATTCAAGATCCAAGTATCATGTCAAAGTGTATGTGAGTTCATGTTGTTATATTATCATTGTTTTGTGAAGGCTAACCTCTTTTGTAAGTCTCCAAAGCATTCAAGCAACAAGAAAGAAAGATCCAAGACCTTGAGGTGATGTGCATGACTTTAGTCCTTCAAGGAAGCCATTGTAGGGTGGTGAGTTTCTGCACTTTGTGATTTCATCATTCCTTTCCTATCCATTATCATTTTATCATTGATATTGCCATTGTGGAAGTGGAAACACTTACATGGGATTTGAATGAGGTAAGCCATTAAATGGCACAACATCTCTTCTCTTTATGAATGTGTAAATATTAGGTTTTAAGAGGATTGAATAAAGATTAAAGACATTTTTTTCTTTTTTGCATTTGATGCCCTACATCTTCTCAACTCATGAAAACCCGCCTATAGAATTATTCGATAGTGTTCTGAAAACTTTGCAAGTGAAAACGGGAGTCTTGGATCTATCACAAGAGGACCTCAAAATTTGAGCAAGACACCCTTACAAAGACTCATATGTCCTTGGGTGTATGAGTCCTCTTATACATACTAAAACTATTTTTTTTGGGAAGGTACACATTCCTCTACACTTCCTAGATCTACCTACAAATTGTTGTTTCAATGTATGCATTGTCAAGATCTTGCATTTTACATATTAGGGCACATAGTTTAATTAGGTCAATAATAGTCAATATCAATCCATTTCAATCCCCAAATTGATGGAGCTTCAAGTCTAATTGTCTCACCTTCATGGTTGAAATTCAATCTATACACCTTGTTGATATCCATCTCAATGCAACCCTAGGAAAAAGCCTTGAATCCTATTGTTCTAAACACTTAGGACTTAGGATCACCTTTGTCTATGTTTCATTTTAGTGAACTTGATATTTTTACATCATATACCTTCTAAAAATTAACCCTAGACCTAGGTTTTTCTTTGCATTTCTTTGCATTTCTCATTTAGGGTTTCATTTTTACATCATAAAAGCATAAAAATTCAAAAAAATATGTATCACATATTGCAACATATCTTGCATTAAGGTTTATTTCAATCATTTAGATCAAATCTACATTCAAATTGTATTCATCGGGTCACTAAATTCTGAAATTGTTCATTGCATTGATTTAGGCATCTTTCATTTAGGTAAAAAAAGTGAAAAAAAATGCATAAGTTTTGTTTCCAAATTGTATCAAATCACCATTTAGAAATTTACATCTTCAAATCAGTCATTTAATACATTTTAGATCTAAAAATTATATTCAAAATTGTCCTTTATTTTTGCATACTTGCATTGGAATCACATTTTCTTAAATTGAAGAAATTTTGGAAAAATAGTCACTGTCAAAACATGTTTGCAAATAGAAACAACATAAACATTCAACTTTTGAATTTTTAGAACACTTATCAAGGACTTAGACAACCTTGGGCACCTCAGTCCTTGTACCCTAGTATTAGCCAACTTTTTTCATAATATTTTGTCTCTATCTACTCAATTTGTTGGTGCTTGTAGATCTCTATTTTGGAATTCATAATTGCATGTATTTAGAAATCTTTCATATAGTTCAAAAAGTGAAAAATAATGCACTGTTTGATTTCAAAGTTGCATTAAAATCATCATTTTCAGGTTGTGGCATCCTAGAATTGGTCATTTATTACATTTCAGATCTAAAAAATTACATTTAAACTTGTCAAAACATTTTCAAAGTTTGTTGCATACTTGCATCTTGAAGTACATGGTATTAAATTGAGTGAAATCTGGAAAAATATTCACTGTTCAACTTGTTTGCAAGTAGACCCAAAATCCTTTAGTAGTGCCTTACACAGTCAACTTTTAAATTTTTAGAACCCTTATCTAGGACTCAAATGCCCTTGGGCACCTCTGTTGTATTTGGGCACCTTTGTCCTACTATTTTTGGCTTGAAATACTGTGGCAAAGCTCTATTAGTGTCCTTTGTCCAGATCTGATGTATGTTTTTCTATTTTGATTACAGAACTATCTAATTTTGATTATTTGACCTATAAGGCAAGTAGCAACATGTTTCATTTTCAAAGATGTGGTTATGATATGGTAAAGCATGGCTTATATAATTGTAATCTCTCCACTTATGAGTACAATCTAGGGAAACGTAATGAGGTCATTAACAAGCATGCTAGTCATTCTCCCAATATCTCTCCTAATTGTCAAAGTGTCTTGGCACAAGAGAATGAAATCATTGACACATTTCTTAATATCACTTTGCCTATTCTTTACTCATCTCCTAATCTATCCCCTACTTGCGAGAATGTTTTGGTGCAAGAGGATGCAATCAGGGACAATTATGAAAATCATAGTTGTTCTTCTCCTGATACCTCTCTTGCTTGTGAAGATGGTATCTTGGTGTTAGAGGATCGAACTAGTAAGCATCATGAGAATCTGCTTGTGAAGATGGTATCTTGGTGTTAGAGGATCCAACTAGTGAGCATCATGAGAATCTTACTTTTTTCTCTTCTAAAACCTCTCCCACTTGGGAAGATATTATGGCATAAGAAGATGGCATCATTGATACATTTCTTTCAAAAGATAGTAAGATGGATTTTTTAGATGAAGATGCTAAGGTGACCTTAGACCCCCCTTGATAGAAGATCATCAAAAATAAGTCAAATTAATTGAGGTTATGAACACACAATTGGATATTAGAGCTCCTTCAATTATTAGACCTCCTAAAACACCTTTTGGACCTCCTAAAAGTTCTTTAATTATTGGACCTCCTAAGTCAACTCTCACTATAGGACCTCATAAACCTCATGCCCATATCCTAAACTTTGCAAAACAACTTACTAGTAATCATGTGTCATAACAACCAATTTATCATATTGTAGCTCACACATATAACACTAGAAACAATAAGCAACCCAGAAAAACTCCAACATTCATTCCATTGCCTCAACCATATCTCCCACCTGCACCTAATATCTAGCAACGTAGTGGTAAAGAATATGATCTTGTTGAACAACTTTGTCACACTCCTACTAAGATCTCCTTGTGGGATTTAATTCAAACATCACCTACTTATCATGGCATTCTTCAAAATACTTTGCAAAAAGACGTGATCCCTCCTAGTGTGCAACCAAATGTGGTAGCTTTGATTGAGAATGTGAATTCACTTAATTTGGACATTGTCTTTCATCAAAATGAATTAGCTCCTTTGGAAACCTAAAAATGAAATGATTCCTTGATGATAATGGCTATTATTAACATGGTTGGTATTAGATGTACCATTATTGACAATGGTTCAAAGATAATTTTTGTAGTGTAAATCTTTTGGATAAAATCAGAGTGGACAAAACTTTAATTCAACCATGGAAAGAAATCCACTTGGTGTGATAACTTACCTATTAAAGTTGGTAAAGTTGTGTTGCAAAATCCCATCCATGTCATGCCCCATGGTCTTTCATACAATCTTCTCTTGGGTAGACCATGGATTCATGAAATGAAAGGAGCGCCTTCATCGCTTAATCGTTCAATGAAATACATATACAACAATAAATTCTATAAGATAAAAGTTGATCCAAAATATGAAAAGTTTTTACAAATTGAAACAGGGATGAAAAACCCTCTGAGAACATTGACACCAACTACAAAAGTGGAACCTTTACAAGTTGAGGATAAATATAAGCATCTTTCAACTATGACGAAGTTGTTGGATGATGATTGGGGATTGTTATATTTCACACCTACATTCATGGGGGAATACAAGATTACACAATCAAAATCAAAGAAAGAGAAAGAAGTTGCAATGATATCAACACAAACTATCACTGAAACATCAATTTCTACAACTTCTAGAAAAAAGGAAAACACAAATTAAACATCCACTTATGATGAAGATGATCATAAAACACCACCTTCTTCAAAAGCAATGGAAGCATTTTAGGGAAGAGGTTATGAAATTTTAAAAAAACTTGGCTATAATGGAAAATGATGTGGTGTTAAAGAACAATGTATTCATGTTCCTATAGGGCCTAACATGTAAAAAACAACAAGAGGTCTTGGCTATTGTCCTTCAAAAAGAATAAAAAACATCAAAAATACCTTCACTTAATTAATAACATTAGTTATCGCTCCTTACCATGTAGTGTGGCAGTATCACACAATACTCACTACTATGCGTGGGGGTATAAACTAGGATTTACACAATCATCTTTCATTTTTCAAGGAGTGGTATATCATCATTTATTTTGGGCCAATATTTTTCCCTACACTTGAGGGGAAAGGGGTTAGATAGCCTTGTGTTAGATGCTTTCCTTCTAGCAAGGGATCCCTTTATTTCTCCTTAAAACATTAGTGTAGCAAGTACACTAAAATTTTAAGGGGGGGCATATAATCCCTCGCTCATTATTTACATAAGTGTTCCCTTCTTAGTGATGATAGCATACATCTCCTAGAAAGTGTGACCTTATAATCAAGGTGTGGCCTTCTTGATCTATGTTAGTGTCTCTTTGGTGGTGATATTGGGCTTGATATCCCTCAAGAGTGTGACTTTTCTTGGCATATGACATTCCCCTTGGTGGTAAGTCTATGACTAGTATTCCCTAAGGTGTGATTCTTCTATTCCACGACTTGTCCTCTCTTGATGGTGATGTCATGTGTGATATTCCCTAAGGTGTGACCTTTCATGTATTGAGAAAATCCCCTTTGTTGTTTTTATGAATTATCTCTTATGGTGGTGTTGCTATAACATCCCTTGAGTTTTTATCCCTATCCTATCATTTTTTGTGGATCCTCTGAGGTGAGTTTTGTTTGTCCCTCGAGATGTTAAACCTTGTGTGCCCTTGAGGTGAGTTTTGTTTTTCCCGTAAGATGTTAAACCTTATGGACCCTTGAGGTGAGTTTTGTTCATCCCCCAAGACATTAAACTTGAGCACCCCTTTTAATATGGCCACTTAGCATAGCACAACTTTTTTTCCAATGGAGTCATGTGTTTCATGAGTGGTGTGGCATAGCACAACTTGCTAGTCCTCATGGGAGCTAACATTTATTTGATGGATGATGTTTGGTATTTGAGATAATTTAAGACGAAGGTATCTTTTCCTTATTGACTCAAATATTTCAATACTAACCTTGTGTTTTTATGTGTTTTCTTCATGTTCGCATCATGTATACATTGTGTTTATTTTCATTTCATTGTCATATTTATGTTCCATCATGTCATGTGTTTTTGTGTATGATTCGTGTTTTCTAACATGTATGCTTGTGTATATTGTTTTACCGCATATCATACATGTGTGTGTTACTTTGTGCTTATGTTGGTTTTCCACAAGATCTTGGATCCTGGGGGCTTTTGCATCCCCTAGATCCTTAGTCATCCTATCTCTTCAACATTTGGACAATCAAACCCCTCTTGACATATTTTCTACTTTAGTTTGAGGTTGAGCATAAGTTCATTCTCTCACTAAAGTGGGGGCTAAATGTATCATCATAAATTGTCACCCTTGATAATTTCACACTATGTCCCCTCTCTAAATTATTGAGCCTAATTAAGCATCTATTTCCCTAAATTATGCATTTTGGGCCCATTTGTACCACTTTCCAAGAAGTTCAAAGTATTGAACAAATGCATCTAATTCATACTTTTCCCCCAACACTTAATGTCCTAGAAATTAGGGCCAAGACCCATACACCCTTGGGCGTATGGGTCCCCCAACTTAATCAAGACCCAATTTTGGACATGTTAGTGTTGACATTTTGACATTCAAATTTCAAATGTCGACTATCGGGATCTAATTTTCAGGAAATTAGATATACCTAGTATTTTCACCATTTGAAACTAGAAGGAAGCAATAAGGAGATTTTATGATCAATCATTATTGTCAAGAGCAAGTCAAGAGAAACATTTCAGTGATTTATTGCAGCAATTTAAAATCCAAGCATCATGTCCAAGTGTATGTGAGTTCATGCTTTCATATCATGTGTTGCAAGATAAGAGTTTCTTACGACATATTTCATGACGCATAAGAGCAAGATTATACAATTATATTGAAACCTTAACCATTTTATGATGCATGTCATAAAGCATCTTTGAATGGAGATTGTGGAACCAAAAATGGAAGGCCTTATTTGAGGAATCAATTATGAATAATGCAACTTATAATGGGTGTAAAGAATCATCTATTTTTAGCTTGATGAACTCTCCATGGATATGGGGTGTTAGAAATTGAATAGATTTAGGTGCCACATTTGCAATTGGTATTTGCTCATGTTATTGGTTTTCCATTTGACGATTTCATGTATTATATCTTTTATAAATTGGATTCTTGGTGGAGTTTGTATGGCCAAATTGTGAATATTTTTATGGTATCGAAATTGCTACATAACCTAAATGATAGTAATACTCCTATAAAGACTTAACTTGAAAGGTGTATTGTAACTTGGTGGTTCCTAAATAATACAATTAGTTTTTCTTTTGAGGGGGATACAATAGGGGGAGGGGTGAAGGGGGAGAGGAGGGGGGGGGGGTGGTTCTCCCAAAAGAGTTTTCTCTGGTAAATCACTATTTTACTTTATAATGTTGTGTGCTATTCTTTTCTATCTATATAATCCATATATTTTTGCACATACCTCTTTTTTTAAATTTGTTAAAAAAAGGTTCGTCTCCAAAAGAGTTTCCCCCACATAAATCACTACTATATATATTGTTGTGTTATTTGTTTCTATCTATATAATCCATTTATTTTTTGTACATACCTCTTCTTTTAAATTTGTTAAAAAAGGGTTTTTCTCCGAAAGAGTTTCGCCCACATAAATCACTACTATATATTGTTGTGTGTTATTCTTTTCTATCTATATAATCCATTTTTTTTTTTGCACATGCCTCTTCTTTTAAATTTGTTAAAAAATATTGTTTCTCCGAAAGAGTTTCCCCCACATAAGTTTCACCAATATAAATCACTATTTTACGATATATTGTTTTGTGTTATTCTTTGCTATCTATATAATCCATTTATTTTTTGCACATACCTCTTCTTTTAAATTTGTTAAAAAAAGATTTTTCTCAAAAAGAGATTCCCCCACATAAATCACTACTATATATTGTTGTGTATTATTCATTTCTATCTATATAATTCATTTATTTTTTGTGCATACCTCTTTTTTTTAATTTGTTAAAAAAGGGTTTTTCTCGAAAAGAGTTTTGTCCACATAAATCACTACTATATATTGTTGTGTGTTATTATTTTCTATCTATCTAACCCATTTTTTTTTTTGCACATAACCTCTTTTTTAAATTTGTTAGAAAAAAAAAAAAAAATCTCCCAAAGTGTTTCCCCCACATAAATCACTATTTTATAGTATATTATTGTGTATTGTTTTTTTCTATGACTATATAATCCATTTTACCTTTTGTAAATACCTCTTCTTTTAAATTTGTGTAAAAAGCATATACCATGCCTATGTTTCTTCTCATCTGAAAAAAAAAATCATTAATTTGAAATCATCAAAGAATGAAAGAAATATTAAAAGACCATTTACATTGAGAGCATCATAACAACATTATCAAAGTATACATAATCCTAGGCCCATCGCATGCTTACTTTTTACCTCTGATCATTGTTTTAAAGTCACTGATTTGGTCATCCTAGGGGTCTGGGAGAGAACATTACCATCACACTTTAGCAAACTCCCCAATGGTGTTTTACAACCAATTCCTTACAAAGATTCAAATGTCAAAAGATCAAGATGAATAGATTCCAACAATCAAAATTCTACTAGTTCAGGTGTACACACCGATTCACTTCCACAAGTATGACAATCAATCCAAAGGTGCAGATCTGAACCAAGCACAATTTCATTTTGCCATCTTTGGTATCTAGCAAAGTATCAAATTTAAATTCATTTTATTTCAACAATTGATTAAGTATCTAAGTTGAGCATTTATTTAAAATGCTCTACTTATTTAATTAGCCTAGATATTTATGTGAAGATGTGATTTTATCCGTTACAATATTTAAGGTTTAAATTCAAAGTTCATGTTATTTGACAAGAATATTTTGAAAATATTTTCATTCACATTTCCAAAATAGGGGAGAGAATGCATTAACCAAAAAAGGACATGCATATACAGAGTCTAATTTATGAAAACTGAAACTAAGTTTTCACTTTTCTTGAAATCAATGATAGCTTATAATGGCATGAATGAATAGAAAATTACTGAACAACTACCTACAATATATAGATTACAAGATGTTTCTAAGATGTTTCATGGAAGGTTCAAAACCCCATTTTTCAGCTATATTCTAAATCTGTTCTGTACCAAAAGCACAAAGCGGTTGCACTGCGCATCATTTCATTCCTTCAATCAAAATAATCATGGCTTTTCATAGAGTTAACAATGACAGTTATCAAGTCTGGAGCAGAATGTCCTCTCACACTTGAGATGAGCGCATCTCAAGCGATTCTGCAAGCATATAGAAATACCTTGTAATATGGAGCTTGTTGTTAAAGAAATAATACTAAATGAGTATATACCTTTGTTTAAAAAAACAAAGACATGGTAAACTAGTGCTGTAATTATCTATGATCAAACACTTACATAAGAACGTACTAAGTCACTCTAGTGCACCTGCACCATAATGCCGTTCCTCCACCCCTCCCTTGAGCAACAGCAATCTCTTCATCAACATAAAACCAAATGAAAAATGGATCTTTGGTTACCGGTGTTCGATTCTTGTCTTCTTCTTTTACCAAATTGATTTTGAGAGGACCAAGGGGGCCAAACTTTAGATTCAAAGATTCAAAAATGAAGGCCAGGATTCGCTTTTTCCAGGAAAACCTTCCTTCAAATGTTAAGCAGCCTATTGGTCCCAAATATATTCCATTTTCAATCCTCATTGCCTGCAAATCACATTATGTATGTTAGTGAAAGACATAATTTACAAATGAAAAAGATATGCAAAATCCATGAATATTAAATAAGGTACATACTACAGTAAGGAACAACCAAGCTGGAGAACATCAATTCCCTATGCTTTTAAACATCCATGGCATGCTTATGAGCGATTTTTCTCATACCAAATATAACATTATTAACATATAAATTATGGTCACTAACAGAACCATTGACTACAGTTACAATCCTGGAATGCAAGACACTTTTAACAACACAGCACCTGTATCGTACAGAGTGATATTTCTTTGCAACTCTAAAATTCTGGATGGCATCTATTACCCGATTTTATTAAATTTTAGGCAACTCTGTTTTATTCACATCACAACTATCTAAGTTATTATAAAAAGTTAAAAACCCCAAGCATGTTCAGATCATGAGTTAGGTTATGTAGATCAAAGACCATAAATGTGTGCTTGCAAGCATTTGTATCCTAATTTCTTGTTCGGCCAAAACAATAACAAAGTGGGTTTCCTCCTTATAACACCAAATACCTGCAAAGGGAATAAACTTTAAAAAATTTAGTTCATGATTGACCTCTATGAAGTTTTAGTCAAGAGCTAATGACTGCAATAAATATTGTCAAGGAGATTGTTAGGACACATCTATTTTGGTGAAATGATTAGAAATGGACAATTATTAATTGTCTCTTCACATTAGCCTAAAGAAGCTATTTGTTGACATGTCCTTTAATCACAATCAACTCAAATAAAATTCACAGAATTGTTTACCTCTGTTGGAAGAAAATCAAGTCTAAAATAGAAATGATGTTCCCAACGCTTCAGATGTTAGGTCTTGACACACAAGATAACTCAGAGGTTTGTTTTGGATACTATTTTACAAGGGGCCTTTATGGTACTGGAGTCTAAATTTAAGATCAACTTGTGTAAGTTGGACAAAATTTGAAAAAATCATATCCTTTGAAAACACGGATTGAGCAGGAGTTCTAGAATGAAAGCAATCATAATGCTGAATTTGAATGATGCGACTAACTCTCAAACACAAGTACAGAAAAGGAAAAATGAAAAGGGAGAGAGAAAAATAATTAGGAACTTGGTTCAAGAAAATAGGACAAATACACATATGAATTGCAATTGAACATCATAACCAGTCTATACTTACTAGAATTAATCACAGGTACATATAGACAATGCAAACTTCAAAGGGAAATTCAAAATTATGAAAGAGATTATGTCATGCTCAAAAAATGGCACAATGTCATAATATTTCATAAAGTTGAAATGATTTTACAAGTCACTTATGATATACAAAATATATGTCACTTGATATTGCAATTACAAATTCATAGGTATACAAGAACAAAATTCACTGATTTCCATGAAAAGAAAACATGATGGAAGCGAGATAATAACAATTCTTCATTATTTGCTCCACAATATCAACGATTTCCAATGCCTTAAAATGATGGATTGATGGCCATTTTATAGACATAAGGCACCAAAGTCCATTGCAATTCAACAACTCAAATTGATCACAAAATAAATGGTTTGGATTCAATATATAAGAATATATTCTCTTGATAGTATATTTGCTTGACCTATTGACCAAAATACTGTTAGACACCAATATTCCACAAAAAAAAACATCAAAATGCTCAGTCAACAACGTGCAAGGTCTACTTCTCATCTTCACTATCAGATTCTATCACTGTTTCTTTGTCCTTCGCCGCTTCTCTCCTTCACTAATCCTCGTATGCTACTAGGGCCTTGTACATTTCAGTTTGATTCTATTCTTGCATAAACTTCCACCTATACATGTAGGTCCTATAGGTGGCCAAAATCCTTGCATATCCTAGATTTCTTAAATTTGCCTTCCTTTCATATTTGTTCATAAGAGTCATGCCTTTAATAGCCTTAGTCATGACCTCTTCATAAAAAAATTCCACCTTGTTATTCAGTGTGTTATTGATGAATTTCTTGAATTTAGCTTGTATCACCTCTTCTTCCTCAACATCATCTGGATTAAAATTTAAACCTGTTAATTTTTCCATTATTATCAGCTCCTTGAATTTTAGGTCATTTGCTGACTCTTTTATCTCTATCACTTTTTCAATGCATTCTTTAATTAGCTGCTCTTCCCAATTCAAATTTTCAATCCATTTTCCAATAAGTGGGATTGCCTATTCCGTCAAAATGTTTTCTTTTAATAGCAACTAATCATCCAAGGTTTCCATAGCTAATAACCTAGGAAATTTTATTTCATTCTACTCTTGCCTCTTCTTCTAATACCTATTATTTGATTCGCTTTCTTTTGCCATTTTACTGCTCCAACCCAAGCTTTTGTGGCACACTTGAGAATATCTTCTCCTTTCAATATCAATTTCCTCATCCACCCCTCTATTACTCTGCAAACATTTTTCATCTTTTCTAGAGAGGATGCCTCTTCCTAAGATATAAGTATAGGAATGGTAGGAATCTCCTTGGTTGCCTACAAAAGACCTGTTAATTGTTTGATGTAACCTTGCAATTCTGCTATTTGATATTTTAGTTTGTTGGCATTTCAATTCGCACCTCTAGAATGCGGATTAGAAATGGACAGCTATGCATAGTTAAACTATTCTTCAAATTAGGAGGGGAAGCTCCCTCTTCGCTGATGATGCTTAAAAAGAATACTAAACTACTACCAATCTTTTTATTCTCAACTAAGAGCACAAGGTTATAAAAATCTTTGCGTCGTAGCTGAGGTTCTCTTTTTCAAAACTTCAAACTACAACTAGGCCTAAACTATAGACACTTTTGACAACATCAAGTAAACTCAAAGCTTGAAAGTCAGAAGTAAACGAGGAATGATTTGATTAACACAGAAGCTTATATAAACTTACTTCCAAATCACACATGAAGACTTGTACTCATAACATGTAAGCTGAAATAAAGATTATACAAGCAAAACACATAAGACAACAAACTGAAAGAGATCGAGCAATAAATCTAAGCAAAGAAGGCATAAGTTTTCACTTTTCTCAATTTCTAACAGTAGTTACACTTGTGGGACAGCAGATTGTAGCAAAGACAAGCTTACAATGTGCGATCAAATACCAGATTACACTTGACACAAGTTGAACGGTAACTAAACAACAATTTGCAGCAATATAGGCTTACAAATTAGCTCTTACAATAACAGTTAGAAAATAATGGGCAAGGCTTCCCTTATTTATACACAAACAAGGAGTAGGTAACCCTAAAATCTCCTTGCTTTAAGTTGACTAGAGTTGCCAACTCGCAAGATTTATTTCTAAAACTAACACAAGACAACTAACTAACCACCTGCTAAAATTAGTTATCTAATTTAAAAGCAGGGAAAGTTCCAACTATACATTTGATTTTTCTATTTCACAAAGAATAGATAAGCATGAAACAAGAATACCAAGTTAAACTCGGAAAAAGAATCTAGTTAACTACTACTTTTAGTTCTATTCTTGGAAATCTTCGCTGCCCCAAAAAGTTGCTGATTTCTCTCCAAAAAGCGGATTCCCGAAAAAAAGATAAGGTTTGGGTTTTTTTGTAGACAATCACGTTCTGAAGAGACCCAATTCATCAGATTTTGAAAAAAATGAGGGCTTCTTGAAAAAACACCGAAAAAGCGGATTTTTGGAAATATAAATTTCCCAATCTTCAAGAGGAGCATAAAGCAAATGGACCCAGATCGACGAAAATTGAAAAAGTTGACCACTTGTTTCTGAAATGCGATTCCCTAGAAGATTGTACCATGAAAAAGCGTACCTCTATGCTTCCCAATCCCGAATCCACGAAGAACACTGAAAAAGCACTCAATTTGAGCCTCCAAATCTTTATGAGAAAAAAATTCTATCTTTCCTCCTCTAGATGCAAACCAAAAGCTTGCTTAAATAGAGTTTTAGGATGAAAAAGCGCTTTCTTTACAAATCCCTAAAATTTTGAAGTCTATCCATGAAGATAGAAACTTTGTATGCAAAAATTTGAGTCCGTTTGAACGTGCAAAGGTGAATTCCTCCTTTGTAGCTACAAAAAGCACACACATGAAGACACATTTTTGAGCAACGAATGACGGAAGCTGAAAAATGACTAAGGCACCAAAAGCTAGGCGCCCTGACTGGATAGGGGTGCCTAGACATCCCAGAGTTAGCCATTTTCTTCGTTTTTTAACTTTTGCTTGCTTCTGCTTCTGACGAGGCTTGCCTCCGACTTTGACGAGCCAGCAATCTAGTATTGCCAACTAATAAAATTTGTTTGACCATGGCAATCTCATGTTTGACCACTGCTAAAGTGATCCCCAGCTTCATATCAATGTTCGACATCGTTTGATCATAATTGCATACCCCATAAGTGACCGATGGAGGTTGAACTGGAAAGAAGGTGTGCTGGGGTCAAAAATATTCTAAGGCATCAAAACCCAAGTGCCCCTGGTTGACAGGGGCACCTAGCATCCCATGCCTTAGCCAAATTTCAATGATTTTCATTTTTTTTTACTTTTCTCATTGCACATGTTTCCATTGGAAGCCAGTGACCCCATTTTGGGCGTTGTCTCCCACCAGTCAATGAATAACAGATACTAAAAGGCAATTAATCAGGCAAGCTTGATCATAATTGAGATGAATTATACCTTTTGCCAACCCCCAACACTGCATCTGACTAATTTCCTAAGAACTGGAACCGGGCTGACGGAGGAGTTTGATGAATTTTCGAACGGGGCAAAAAATAAACTAAGGCATCAAAAGCTAGGTGTCTCTCCTTGATAGGGGCGCCTAGGCTTCCATGCCTTAGTTTAAAATTGATGATTTCCACTTTTTCTTTGATTTTCTTCATTTTTTCGCAAAATGCCACTATTCGATCTGCATTTTCCACTATCTAATAGATCCTCGGCACTAGATGATGAATCAACTGAGGAACTTGAACATAACTAAGATGATCTCTTGCTTTTCCTAGCCCTGGAAGCTGCTTTTAACTATTTCTCTGCATAACTGAATTGGGTTGATGGGGAAAATTGCATGGTTTTCGAACAACGAACGACGAAAGCCGAAAAATGACTAAGGCACCAAATACTAGGCGCTCAGGGCGCCTAGACATCCCAAAGTTAGAATTTTTTATAAATTTCACCATTTTCGGATTTGCCTCTGTTTCATGTGAACTTCACCTTTTCTCGATTGTTGACAATTTGATGTTGTCTACACAACATTTGAGACTTTGAATCTACTACCTGGTAGTAGATAATCCTCCATTGATGACCTTGGAGCTTGTGCTTTGCCTTCTGAAAAAGCAAAATTGACCCACCAGAGAAATCTTAACCTTTTGACAATTATGACTGAACCAGCCTGATCAGGAAGTATTTTTGACCAATCAGAATTAGTTAGAACCCTCCAAACAAAGATTCTATTATTAGAAAGTTTTTCTAGTATCCATTTGAAAACAAACCCAAAAAAACCTTGAATCAAGTCTATTTTTAGAAACTTTCTAAAACTAGAAAATTTCTGTTTTTAGAAATTTTGACTTTTGACGAATTTTTTTACAAGACTTTGACCACTCTTTACAAAATGCTTTAATGAAGCAAAAAAATTATTATTGGGCACAACATAGCTCTTGTTTCTTCTTTTTGTCCTTTTGCAACCTAGAGGCAGTTGGATCCACATTGGCTCTCAATTCTGATATTTCTTGTTTCCTTGTTGAGTAGCCTGAGTTAATAGTGGAAATTTGGTTCTCCTCAGGTCACGTATCTTTCTCATCTTTGGTGACTACAAGAGTAACAATCTGTGCTGTCCTGGATCCTAAGGCATCTCTTATTATGGAAGATAATACTCTAGCCTTTCTTTTAGGCTTAGGTGTTTCTATTTGTCAAATTAAACCTTTCAAATCAATTGAAACAACTTCTTCCTATGATTTTTTCTTGTTTTTGTCTTTTAGCCAAGAAGGAGTAGCAACTGTTGATCCAAACATTTGCAGCTCTGACTTTTCAAGAGACTTAGGTTGCTCTAAACTCTTGGGCTGTTCTGAACTATTAGTTTGGCTCATGCCCACAATTTCTTCTTATTTGCATTTTTCAATCAATGCTTCTTTTTTGCAACAAATTTTTTCATCCGCTTGTTTTGGCTTTATTACCTCAATCTCTAGGTTAACCTCTTTATTTGGTTCAACTAGTTCTTCAGATATACCGACTGCATGCTCATTTATTTGGATCTCCGCCTTGACTTACATTTGATCCTTTATTGGTTTCCTCAACAATGTGTTGAGTTGAATGAATGGCCATTTGTAATTCCTTAAATCATTTGTTGAGTTCAATACATGCTTATTTCAAGCAAAGTTACCATTGGTTCTTCTTCACCTTCTTCTTGTTCAGTAGGAATCTCCTTTATGACATCTTCTTTTGTAATTAGAATATCTTCTCTCATAATACTTACCTCTCCAGCTATTTCTGCTACGTCCATCTCCTTTGCAACTCTTTCAATGTTTGACAAAGAGGGAGGTGACATGAATTTTGTCTTCTTCACAAGAGAGGTAGTGGGAGTAACTTGAATAGGTTGCTTCTCCTTTTGCACTGCTTGGGGCATTTTAATTGTAGGTGGCATTTGATCAATCTAAACAATTGTTGGTGCAACAACTTCTGTTTGTGAAGGAACAACAACAACAGTCACTTCAGGTATTAAGGGAACATCTTCTACTATCCCTATAGAGGAAGCAACACTTGAACCTTCTCTTGGCTTTACTACTGTTGCCTCCTTTATTCTCTTCTTAACCAAGAATGTATCTGCATCCTCTTCACCTTTATCCTTCCTTTTCTTTCCAATATCCTTGTTGAAGGTTAGGGTAAAACTTTGTGCTCTCAATACCTTTACGTAGGCAGCTAAACAGCTGGAACTATTATCCAAAATATGTTGAGTTAGAGATTTTACCGATGTTACTTCTAGCTTAGACCAATTGGGATCTATAATTGGATCATCAAAGACCCTCTACATTTCATAACTTGAATGTACAACAATTCCATCATCATTAACTTGATTAGGTACCCTATGGGTGTTTAATTTTTTCATTTGATTGACAATTAATCTGCAATAACCCCTCTTTCTGACCTCATGATCGTCCAAGCAGTCTGCCCAAAAATCTTTTAAGTGAGGAAAATGCTTGAGGGTGAAAGATGCCTATTTTTCCATTCTTTCAAATGGATCATAATTAGGCCTAGCCTTGTATCAATGCAAGTTGTGCAAATGCAACTTTGCATCAGATGCTTTACCATTGCTTATACTTGCTCAAGCATACCATCCTATCACCACAAGAAAATGAGCCCTAGTTCTATGCTTGGATTCCAATAGCTTATGAGATTCTACCAATTGTTTGGTTAGTTCCAACAAGACACTTTTGTTTGTTGGGTACTTTGGTAGTTTGTTATGGGACATGTGGAAACCCTTCAACTCTTATGTAAGAATATTTGGCATACTAATAAACCAACTACCATGCTTATGCACCTCAGCAAGAGCTTCAACTGATAGTCTTTTTGCCTTGTCTCCTTCCATGGTACTGACCAACCACATTGAGAATGCATCATTTACATTTCTTTAATGTTTCAAAGACTCCTTATACTCCAGTTGGGGATAATGGTCATAAACCAGTACTTGTCTTGGTTTCAACCCCATAGTTCCTCTTCTTTCCAAGTCTGAAAATGTGGATTTTGAAGCCAATGCATAGACTAAATGAAGTCATAAAATTTTCTGTTTGTTTCAAAAGTTGTTAATTGTTCACGCAAATTGTCTCTAATAATCTCTACCCAATGGATCATACTGCTTCCTTCCAAAATGGCCTAAATGTAAAAAATACATCCAATGCTTGAATGTTGGAGCAGTTGGCAACCCCATGACTCTGCTCAATAGCATAATTATATCCCCAACTTCTCTTTAGAAATCACTCCTATACAAGGTTTAGGCATCTTTGGCACTTTTTCTCAGATGCTCGATCCATCTAGCATCCATAAATTTCTTGCATGCATCCATATTATCATTAAACTGTTTTTCAACCTGATCCCTAATGATAACTCCTATTTTCCATAGAAAGGAATATTGAATGTATCCCTTTTGGATTTAGTGATTAAATCTATAAATACCCTCCCTTCTAACATTATTTTCCTCTTCTGAATCTCATAGTGTTTAATACACTCCATTACTAATTTAGGACATTATCTAACCCATTCAGTACTATCTTCTTTGCTGTCCCAATGGCATCTTAACTAGTCATCCTCTATTGGAAATCTACTAGGTTCACATGCCCTAGATCTATGTTTGAAATACACCCCATCTTGAGGTGATTTCAGAGGCTTAAGTGACACTTTTGAACTCGTATTTCATGCTTTTGGCTCTCACAATCATTTAGGTCCTACAAGACTTTAAATTCATGCATTAATCTCTTGGCCATCTAGGGTTTGAAACATATTTTTACCATTATGACTTAAGCTCAAAGTGTGTGTTTATTAAATTTCCAGTATAGTTTTAATCAATTTCGAATGATTTATACTTTTAGATTTTCAATTGTCAAAATTTAATTAGAGTTTTCTTGTTTTTCTTACCTATATTTTAGAAACCTAATTTTCATTTGCCCTAACCTTTTGAATTTTGGCAATTTCAAATATTTCATTTTTTTCCTTTATCAACATTGTAAAATTTGTAGAAACTCATTTCAATTTAGACCATAGTTTTGGGTACTTACCACTTCTCGTGATTTTCAAACCTCCAACTAATGTTGATACAAGGATAATGCTTGGAAATTCAACAACAATTTGGATTTCCTAGCTCTCACTGATGGCAATGGCTCGAATGCTCTCCTTTCCAAAGATGTGTTTCTCATAATGTTTTGGTGTAATGGGACCACAAAATCCCCGTCCAACTTAAGAAAATCCATGGGAAATCAATCCATAATCAATGCACAAACCATTATTGGAATTTGGTAGGCATTTAATGTGTTTGCTAGGATGACCATTTTGTGGGGTTTTTAAGTGTAATATCCCCTTCTCAAGCATAATCAGTTTATTTACAATTAGCCTATTTTTTAAGTTTTCCCATAGGCTAATTGGTGGGCAAGGGAGAACTCCAACTTTCTTGGAAAGCAAAATATTGATCAAATAGTGGTTTTGTTCATGGAAGTGAGTTCAAGTGATCTTGATGAGTTGTAGATGCTTTCAAAATGCAATTTTATCCTTTTAGGAGCTCTCCAAACTTCTTAGAGAGGCATGCAATTTTTAGAAAGATGCCAAGTTGCTTCAGCTCATCATCCTAAGTCCTCAAAGACTTTATGGTATGGCCAAATTTTCATATTTATCTCATTTTGATGCTTTTCGCAACTTGGGTGAATAATTAAACTATTAAATAATTATAACTTAAGTTGTCATAAGGAGGATAAATTAAAAAGGAAACTAAGGTCTAATTGTTTAATTAAAATGTATTTTAAGTTGTGCCTTCAAAGGGGATGCCTGGGCACGTGAGAGACTTTTGCACTCATAAAAGATTATTATTTAAAAGAGCTTTTGGAGGAAAAAAAATAAATTATTATTTTATTTCTACCAAAATGATTTTGATTAGATAAGGTGGGAAGAAGGTCACACACCCATAAGTTTAAAACATAAAAAAAAAAAAAGTTCAACAAAAATACATGTCCCAATGCAGCCCTTGGACAATAAAAAAATAGAGCCCAAAAAAATATAGGAAACAAAAAGGCACAACAAACTAAGTGGACTTCATATTGTGGAGGCTCATAAGAGCCTTCCACTCATCCACAACTAGGTTCAGTCTTTTGTTCCACGTGTCCAAAGCAGTTTCCTCATTACTTTTCTTTGCCTCATAGATTTTCTTCAATTTATTTTTCTCTTTGTGCCTCTTCTCTTCCAGCTTACTCTTCCTCTTGTTGTAGTCCTCATACGGATAAGCCATAGAAATCATAGAGCATTCCATGAGGTCTTTGGTAATAGAGAGTAGCCTGGCCAAAGAATCCTAAAATTGAGAAACTTTGTTATCCGATAAGTTTAATTTCTCCTCAGCATTTCCCTATTTTTTCTCCTTTTGGTAATCACTATTACCCTCATCTTTTTTCTTTGCATTCTTGTTGCTCCATGACATCTCAGAGGGCGGAATGGGGTCTAAGACCATAGAATCCGAGTTGGATTCTAGGCCTCCTCCTCAATAGGATTATAATAGAAGTCGAAAAGGTCTTCAAGGGACAAGTCCATGGGGCTTTTGTAGGTCGGGTTAGACTCTTCTCCTTCACTTTCATCAGTGGCGTCTAGGATCACTTCCAAAGTGTTGATTTCCATCTCTTTATCATCTTTTCCTTTGCAGGTTCCTTTGTCCTAACCATTGGCTGCAACAATCCTCATAGACCTCTTCTTACTTTCCTTTTCATTATTCTTATTCTACTCGTCACCTTCCTCCTCCTTACCCTTTCTCTTTTTAGGTCTTTCTTTTTTCTTTTCAATCATTTTCATGTGTTTTGAAGTTTCACCTTCTCCTTTATCCTCACTTCTAAACTGATCTCCCGAGAGTGAGTGCACATCAAGAGGCCTTCTTATGTTGACATTAGCTTATTTCAACACAATTCCCAGCTCCATAACCAAGCCCATCGATTTTTTGTCCTTCCCAATTTGGGAATTCCGCTTTAGGACCTTGTTGGGGGAGTTCAATTTTGACTTATTGCCAAGGGTTTAAGGAGGGGAAGCAATATCTAAATCACTGAATTCCCTAAGGGGTTTTTTGGCAATAGCATGAGGGCTCTAGAAAAGACCATCTTTTCCTTTGGGCTCACTGATTTCAATTATGGGCTGGATTAGAGCATTGTGGCCGGGGGGTGGGGGGTTAGGTGAGGAAGGGGGGCAGCAAGGGGTTATGAAATTGAATCAAAGGCAGTGAATTAGACCTTGATGCAAGAGAGGCATGTCCTCATTAAAAATAGAAGCTTCCAAGGAAGCTAATGTGCAGAAGGGGAAACTAATTAACTTCCTATTCCTTAAATGAGCTAACAAAGAGAAATGGTAGTTATGAATGACACCAAAATGACCTTCAAGATTGAAATATTTGATAATGTGCCAACTTACCTCATCCCAGGGCTTGGGTAGCCTCTCTCGCTTGTAGCCATTGTGAAAATGGACCAACTTCTCTCCCTTCCTAAGGAAAGCATCTATAAATTCCTTGTCCTTGGATTTGTGAGTTCTCTTGACCTTTCGCTGTGGCAACTGATACCAGTGGCCTTTGATATCATTTCCTCAATCACGATGAATTCCACACCACCATTACTAACTTCCCTCAAATTCTAAGAGTCTGCAAACTTCTTTGAGAGAGTGACATTGTGACCCTGCATTGCCAAGAAATAGTTGGCAACACCTCCATTTTCGAAAATCCGCCATATATCATTATTCTTAAGAATCTAATAGGTGGGAGGTTCCACTCTTTGCTGTTTCTTTCTTTTATGTGCCCACTAATCTTTCCCAAAAAGATAAAATAAAACAAGATTTTGTTTCTTTTAACTATGTTTTGAGTTCCATCATCTATCATTGGATTGTAATCATGGCAAGTGGGGCTGACCCTAGGTGGGAATAAATGATTGTAAGCTTGTATCTTTAATAGTACCATCTCTTCAATCATTTCCTATGTGTGTATTAACAATATGACATCATCCACAATCATATTTTTTATAACATTAGATGCGCTTCTTGTACTTTTTTGCCAAGTAGACTCTTGAGACAACTTGAGGGCCATGAGAATCCTCAGTCAATATTTACTTTCAACTTTAATAGTTTTTATTTTATATTTTATCATTTTGAATGGTCAAGGGTAGCTATCGAAATATGGACCAAATGATAAATTAGACGTTAGCAATCTCTCAAAATGTTATAAAAGGAGGCTATGAGCTCATTGTTGATGTTAGACATTGTAGTGTCGTAAATTGTGACAATTTCACACTAGATTTTGCTCCTCCTATGTGCTTGGACCTAATCATACTCCTAATCTCCTAAATTATGCATTCCATGGCCCATTTTATCATTTATCAAGAAATTAAATGGACAAAACCCAAGTAGGCATTTAATATTTTGCCCTCGACACTTCAAATCCCAAAAAAGTGGATCTGGACAAGAGTGCCCTTGGAGCCCTTGTCCTCTTAAAATGGCCCCAGATTTAAATGGGTTGGTAGTTTATTACGTGAATTTCAAATCTTAAATGTTGGCCATCGGGATTTAATTTTGTCATGTCCCCGAAATAGCAACACAAAAAAAGAAAACCCTAATATTAAAATACCAATAAATAAATAAAATAAATAACAATATAAATATTAGCAACCTAAATATTATTATTATTATAAACATTATAATATAATACTATAAATATCAAAAAGTATGTAAAACTAATATAAAAATAAATATATTCTATATTAATATAAAATATAGGAAATAATATACATATTGAAATACAATTATTAAAAAATGGTAATTAAGGGCAGCAAACACTTTATGAGAAGGCTGTGATTACTGTATGGAAAAGACAGCAATTAGCTTGACCAAGAATCATGTTTTTTCAAAGGGGTACTCCTTTTCAAAAAGATGCTTCTTTTCATAAAGATATAACAGGTGAGTCTAGAATAAGGAATCGGGGGGAGGAGGAAATAAAGGGAATAATATCATTTCAGCAAAACAAATTTACTAACAGATCTACTAAAGTAAGGCATTGAATGGGGAGGAACTAGAGGGAATATTTATGAACACAACCATAGAAGCAGAGATACGATCTTAATATAAAAATGAATAGATTAAAATTTATTTATATATGTTTTTATCCTATGATCAATCAAGTGTAAGGTTGAAGGAAAGCAAGGAGACGTGGGAAGACACGGCAGATCAGGTGATGTACTCGCTTAGCAATAATATTTAGCATATTTTGAATACAAGAAACAAATTTTGCTAAGCTGATTATTGGTGTAATGCTTTCTTTAGTATTATCATGATGATAATGATGTTGATATTGACTTAAAGAATCAGTAATAAATGCAAATGTATTTGATTGCTAAAAGATTGTCTTCTAAGTGTTTGTTGCTTATTGGGAGGAAGGGTGTGAGGGAAGTGGTGCCTAAAAACCCCACTCAAGTCTGCCCCCGCAACCCAAGGCAAGGATGGGCCATGGATGGGTGGAAATTCCACTTAAGGTTTTGTCCAGTCCCAAGGAATGGGTGGGTCATGGAGGGGTGGGGGTCTTGCCTAAGATGCACTACGGCCGTGGAGGAGTAGTAGGCCTAGACTACTTAGCACTCCCCCGACTGTCCCCAATAAGTTAAGTGTCTTATGAGGCAATGACATGGGTGGAGAATGCAGTTACTATGTCATCAACAAGAGAATATTGTGGTACACAATCTCTTAGGCTTGGCAAAGGACTTCAAGGCAAATCCATCCATGTCACTCCTCATATGTCTTCTTAATTGCATTTATGATTATGTTTATATTTTGGAAATCTAGATATTATTGCTAACAAACAAATGTACATGTGGAAATGTGTTTAATTGGTGAATGCAGATTTCAATCCAAGATTTCTTCATTAATAGAACATTTATTGGAAAGGAAAAAACCCTAAACCTAATCAACAAGCAAATTCTAGGACAAGCAAGACAAGGGACATTACAAATTTGTGGAAAATTATATTAATTGCATATAAATATATAATATTTTCACAATTTTAAGGGACAATGATTATCAATCATTTTGGAGATCAATTATTATACTTCAAAACCAATTCAAGAGTAGTCAAGAGCAGAATTTGAAGAATTATTGCAACATTTCATCATCAAAGCATCATGTCAAGTTTAATGTGAGTTTGTTCATGTTTATGCATACATTTTCTTTGTGAGTACTAATGCTTGTAGGCCTTCAAGTCAAATCAAGCCAAATTGCAATCAAGCCTTGAGGTGATGTGCATGACTTCGGTGCTTCAAGGAGATCAAATTTGAGTGGTGAGTTGCAACAAGTTATTGATTCATTACTCTAGTATCATTTAGCCTCTATCCCTCAAAAGGATAAGCTCTCTTTATCATCAATTTTGCCATTGTGGAGGTAAAAATACCAACACGAGGTTTGACTGAGGCAAGCCCCTATATGGCAAAACCATTCCTCTATCTTTGAATGTGCAAGTTACAGATCTAAAGAGGATTGGAAGAAGATTGAAGACTATTTGTTCATTGATGCACTCAAGCCCTACAACTTGACAAGATACGGAAACTCAATTATCTCAATAACAAATGAAGATCCGACAACAAGATCTGAAAGGAAGAGGCCATAGACCAAGGACCTGAGGATTGTGAAAGTAGATTTCAGTTTTAGATCTCCAATATAGGGCGCCTTGTGTGCCCTTGTTTAGTCAAATCAAGTTCAAATTCAAATCATAAGTGTACACATGTCTACTTTGTTTATCTCTAGTCATTAAATTTTGTTATCAGTTTCTAGATTGTCTGTATTCATATCAGAACAATGCATTTTCATAGTTAGTTAGTTGCATAATTGCATTCCATAAAAAAATCAATTTCCAAATCCCACACATAAAAAGGGAATCGGAGATCAAGGATTGGTTGACTCACTTTCAAGTTGCAAGTTACTCTCATGTCCTTGCCCATCTTCAATTCCCAAATGCCATATTAGTGAAAGGTGACTAATCCTAGCTAAATCTTAGGGTTTCACTTTTCCAACATCACATTTTGGTTGAACCCGATATATTTACATTATAGACCTAAAATCTGAAGCATATCATCTTAGATCTAAGATTAACATTGCATTGTTTTGCATTCATCAGTTATACATCTTTTATTGCATCAAAAAACTATTGAAAAAATAAAAAATTTGCATATCATATTGCATCCTAAGTTCAAATAGGGTTAATTTCAGTCATCATAGGTCAAATCTACATCTTAATTGCATTTGCAAATCTGCATTAGGTCATCTTGGATCTGAAATCAAACCTGAAAGTGTTCATTGCATTCATTTAGGTATTTTGCATATTGTCAAAAAGGTGAAAAAGTGGATTGTTTTTGTAGCGTCGTAAATTGTCACCCTTGACAATTTCACACTATGTTTGCTCCCCCTTAAGTTATTGGACCTAATTGAGCACTTAATTTCCTAAATTATGCATTCTACAACCCATTTTAAAACATTGTTCAACAAATTGCAAGCACAAAACAAATGCTCTCATTTAATACTTTGTCCCTAACTCAAGTTTCGGAAAATAGGTTTGGGACACTAGCGCCTAGGGTGCCTATGTCCCCCTATTTTGGCTCCAAATTCAAATATGTCGGTTTCAACATTTTATTATATGAAACTCAAATATCTAAAGTCAACTGTCGAGATTTAATTTTTGGGAAATTAGAGTAATTGTGTATAAATACCTAGTTATTGCATCATTTTGAAAACTAACAAGAGAGATCTAGCAAGAAGTGAAAGTATTGAGAATCAAAAGCAAGAATTATTATCAAGAGCATTATCAAGCAAGTCAAGAGCAGCCATTAGAGGATTTATTGTGGTAATTCAAGATCCAAACATCATGTCAAAATGTATGTGAGTGTGTTCATGTTTATGTTTTTCATATCGTTTGTGAGATCTAACCCTTGTAGGTCTTCAAGCAATTCAAGCAAGCAAGATCAAAGCCTTGAGGAGATGTGTATGACTTCAGTTCTTCAAGGAAGCCATTGAAGGGTGGTGAGTTACAGCACTTTGTGATTTTATTATTCCTTCCTATCATTTATCTTTCTACCATTGGCATTACCATTGTGGAAGTGGAAACACTAACACAGGGTTTGACCAAGGCAAGCCCCTAAATGGCACAACCTTTCTTCTCTCTTTGAACGTGTAGATTTCAAGTCTAAAGAAGATTGAAGGAAGTTTGAAGATCAATTATTCATTGTTTCAATTGAAACCCTACACCTTGACAACTCATGGAAACTCACTTACAAAATTATCAGACAATGCGACAAGCAGGAAACGGAAGCTCAAATCCGACATCAGAGGATTGCGAAAACAGATTTGAATTTTCCCTACAAAGAGAGTAGTGCCTGGGGCGCCTATGTCTTGCATTTTTAACTCCAAATTTACATCACAAGTTCACGGTGTCCTACTTAGACTATTCCTATAGTCTGTTTCTGTCTGTGATTTATCAGATCTATTGTTTTTGCATTGGAACAGTGTTGGCGTAAGAACTAACACCCTTGGAGTGTGAGTTTGTACGTATAGCTATGCACACTGCGTAATGAGTTCTCTTCATTAGGAGGGGAAAGGAGGGGAAGCTCCCTCGTTGTGCTGGAATGCATGGAATAGAAAACTAAACTAAATCCTATCCTTTTGTTCTTAGCTGGTAGAGGCACAAGGTTAAGAAAACCTAGAACGTTGCAGATAAGAATTTTCTGGTTTCGCAGATCATCTAACCACAACTAAGCTAACTTCTTTAAAATCTATCCAGTTTCCTCAAGAAAATAGAGCGTGAGGAAATGGAGCGGGAATGGTTTTTATATGATAAGCTGGGTACAGATTTGCAACATGAAGGCAAGGTGGGCACAACTATCTGCTCGGCTGAATAAGCTTATTATCACACACATCGTACGATAGGCTTTAAGTACGAATTCTCAACATGAAGGCAAGGTGGGCACAACTATTTGCTTAATTCAAATAGGCCTATTGATAACAAAACACAAAAGATAGCCAACTAGGACAGCAAATTGCATAGGCGAGACACGCATACAATCCACGATCGAACTAGCCACTATATCTAACTAAGGCAAGCATTCATCATAATAATTGCATGGAACCCGAGTGGCATAACAATTCATTATCAAAACAAATGCTTGTGAACAAATCCAAAAAGACAATATTACAGGCAAGGTAGGCGCAACATATATTAATCTCTTGTAAAAGTTCCTTGAACAAATACAATAATAGCAATACTACAGGCAAGGTAGGCGCAACATGTATGCTATCAAGCAAAATAACTAGTTTACAAGGGTGAACCAATCTTGAGAATAGGCATGTTGCCGACAACGCATCAATTCTCTATCAGCAGGAAAAGTTAATTACAAATGAGCTGAAAGCTCTTATTTATAGACTTCAAGGTGTAGGCAACCCTAAAATCACCTTGAGTCAACTGCAGTCCTGCAAGACATGCAAGATCTTATTCCTAAACCCTAATTGAATGAAACTATACAGTTAACTGCGAAACTATCATTAGTTAACTGAAACATCTAATCTAAATGGACAAGGTGCAAGCATGCACATCCTTATTGAAAGAAAGTTAACTGGAATGCTATCATTAGTTAACTGAAAGATCTAATCTAAGCTCCAAGTGTTTGTAGATGTTTCCAAGAAAGACATGGCATGCAATGTGTAACAACCCGTTAACTCGAAAAGAAGCCTCGAGTTTAACTCCTGTGTCTAATGTCTATCTTGGAAAAGGTGGGATGCCTTGAACTGAAGTTCACTGACCCCGATCTTGAGCAAGTAACCCCTCCACGGGGTTAGTGACTGCATCACCATTTAGAGGTCGTCACATGTCCCAACTGTCAACTCACTGCTTCTCAGCAACTCAAGCAAAACTGAAAAACCTTTGCATACTTAAATTGGCCCTTCACTAGCTGGTAACTCTAGCGGCTCTGTAACTGAAGTGATGGCCACTGCTTCTTCTATAGCTTGACGCTTCTCACATTTTTCATGCTTTTCTTTATGGAAGAGTGTTGCATGATGAAACTGCAAAGTTTGACTACGAACTCTCTGGTTGCGAGAAATGCAAATGAACTTGTTGCACACGCAGAAACCCAATGGTATCAATCCTCTAAATTGGCCTTGGAAGACAATCAACTATACGAAGCATGAAACCATGTGAACTTGAGTGACTACGCTTGTCAACCTTTCCGATGCGCTTGATACAAATCAATGTCAGCTTTTCTGATGAAATCATGAATTAAGACTAACTTGGTCTTGAATTCGATCTACGTGAATTGCATCCGGAAAAACTCTCCTGTTGACTGTGAACATGGCTACGTTCTGACAACTTCTCTGGAAAACCAAAAATCACTCCAGATAAGGCTAAAAATGGCCTGTCGAAGGGCAATTTTCACGAAAAAATCTGAGACGTGGGTTTTGTGCATAATCAAATTCTAAGATGACCCACAACATCAGAAATTCAGAAAAATGTGATTTAGGCCCTCATGCAAAAGGTTTTCAGTTGAGATCTGAACTGGCAGTTAAGGGCACTGGAGGCAATTTTTTCCGTGAAAATCTGGAACATGGGTTTTATGTAGAACTGAATTCTAAGATGACCCAGGTTGATAGATTTTGGAAAAAATGTGTTTTAGGCCCACATGCAAAGAAAACTCTGGAAAAAAGCACAGTGCTCTTGAATAGAGGCAACGAGGCAATTTTCACAAAATAATCTAAGAGATGGGTATTATCGTTGATGCTGAAATACTTGAACCCAGATGATGCTTTCTGAAGATTCTGCCATTTTCTTTGATATGCGAAGAAAATCTAAGACGAGAATAGAGGAAAATAAGACAGAAGAATATAAGTTTTTTATTTGTTTGTTTTCTCTCTTCTTCTATAGAAATTCGCCTATGCTTGAAGTAGAACTGATGAAACCTGCATGCAAATGGAAAACGAAGTCTAAAATATCCTTCCTCTGATCATTCTGAATCTGTAGCTACGAAGAACGTTGAATTTGACCCTTGTAGCACCTTCAGATTAAAATTTACTTGAGAAAGGCGTGTTTCTTGTCAACTCTGATGAAGAATAATGGACGCCATTAGTAAAATATATAGAAGAATATCTTCTAAGGCGTGTGAAATGCATGCTAAGCATTGGAAATGGCGCTTGAAGTACAACTGGTGCCTCAAAACTCACGCCTGGCCTATATTTGGCTTCAAACTCAGTTAACTGGCTGTACCATAAACCCTAATTAGGGCGCCACTTTGAAAAATTCAGTTAACTAATACATGCAAACTAATCTTAGCCAGTTATGACCAAAAATAGGTTTACTAGAAGTTGACTTGAAAAGAGTTCAACTGAAGATCTAAATTTAGTAAACTGAAAACTCTTCTCATGCGCACTTCTATTTTTGAATTTAAAAAGTCAACCTTTGACTTTTAGGCGTCCTTCCATACTTAGACATTTTCTGAAAATTTGAATCTAGAAACCTCAAATGAAGCTCATGTTCGATCACTGAATCTGATTGACTACCGCGTCAAATCAACTGGCTGATAGTTCCATCGAAGAGCAAGACCAAATTTGACAAGAAGATTCTTTGAGGTGATAATCCAAAATTCATAATTTGAGGCTTCAAAAAGATGGGTGCCCCTGGCCTCCAGGGGCGCTTTTGACCTCAGTGTTAGAATATTTTTAGGCATTTTCATTATTTTCACTGATAACTTGACCATATTTCACTTGACGTTTCCCGACACTTGGCAAAACTTTAGAACATGCCGACTGGCTCACTGCGGAGTAGGCTGAATTCTTAGCAAGGGCTCCTAGAGAGCACTTCGTATAAAAACATCATCAAAGCTTCCTAAATCATGGGTGCCCCTGGCCTCCAGGGGCGCTTTTCCCAACCAGTGTCAGCCATTACTGTAACTGGCAAAAACTACTAAACTTCCGGTTGCAGACTGCCAAGACATCTTCTGACTCGGCTGAGACAGGCAACGGAAAGTTGGAGCTAACACGAACGAGACAAGTATTTGAAATCATCAAACAGATTCCATTAAAGGCTTCAAAACCTTACAGGGGCACTTTTGTCCTTTCTGAACAGCTTCTGATCAAGTCTGAAACCTCAAATTTGACCACTGATGATGGCAACACGGCAACTCAAATTCATCTGCTGACACATGCGTTGTAGAGCTGGACCAAAAATGGAAACAAACTTCCTGGGTGTCACTTGATCAAAAGACTTCACTTGAAGCCTCAAAAAGGTGGGCGCCCCTGGCCTCCAGGGGTGCTTTTGACCTTAGTGGTAATCATTTTTTGCATTTTCCTCGTTCTGCATTGAATCTCCGGTTTCACACGATTTACTCCTCCGTTGGACTGGCTGGCTGGCTCATTGCGAAGCTATCAGGAATTTGAAGAAGTCATCTTGCTAGAGACAAGTCACAAAAAGTTGAATAAAGCTTCCAAAATGATGGGCGCCCCTAGCTTAGAGTGGCGCTTTTTCAATTCCAGACTTAGTCAATTTTACAGTATTTTACCTCGTTGAAAATCTCCTCCAAGACGAAGTAACTTTTTGGATGAAACTTGCCATAGCAACATCACCGAAGCATTTTGAGTTTAGCTGTCGATACCTGGCACCTGACCATCTGCCAATGATGAATTTAGAAAACCTAACTTCTCACTTGAAAAACGAAAACTACCCACCAGGCTTAAACTGAGTCTTAACTGAAATTGACTTCACCACTGTGATCGTGAATCAAAATAAACCAATCAAAACAACTTTCAGTCAATTCTGACAAGCTTCAGATTTTTAGGGTTTTGACCTAAAAATAGAGTTTTGAAACCCTAATTTTCAATTTTTTCAAATTTTGCCAGTATCTCTGTGGCAAGACATTGACTCAAAGCCCATACTTGAATTGCCCAAAAACTACGTTTTGACATCATTTTAACAAGGTTTAGACCATTTTAAGCAAAATGCCTTAATGAAGCAAAAAATTTGGTCTGGGTACAACAAACAGTAATTTGCATCATTAGGTCAATTGAATCATTGCATTTCATCCTTAGGTCACTTTCAGATCTGGTCAAGGGTAGGTTGACTCACCTATCAAGTTGTAAGTCAATCATATATCTTGTCCAAATCCAATCAAACTCCCATTCCATCCCATGCACAACATTATTCAATGAAATTAGGGAAAGGTGTTCAAACCCTAAGGTGAAAACCCCAACGTTTCCCTTTCCCCTCATTTCAATTTTGTTGCAAAAAGACATCAAGGTCTGTGTTTTCAGATTTTGCAAATTAGGATCAATCAATTGTTGTACTTTAAATCTGAAAATTGCATTTGGAATTTCATTATATTGCTTGAACATTTTGAAAATTGTTGCACACTTGCATTTGCATTGCATAATCATAAATCAGTAAAATTCTAGAAAATTATTCATTGTCAAACTTGCACTATCACAGAATTGAACCATTAAACATTATTACAGACATCCAAACTTTGAATTTAGCAAAAAGCTTTGCCACACTAATGCATCCTTGTGTCCTAGTCTAGCTAATTTTAGCCCAAAATTTCACCAAACATCTATCTCCATGTTTTATGTGTGGTTTTGCTCTCTGATTTTGGATGTGTATTTTGTTGTGACTGTTTTGTACCTTAGTGTTCATAGTGGGAACACCCAAGTATTTTGAAACTCATATGAGCTTTAGGACTTGGTGTCCTATTGCTAATACTCCTGTGAGATGAAGTTGCAGACTTATGGCATCTCGTCTTGTCATTACATCCACTATGGAGACTAAATCCAACTCTTTCATGCAAGGTATTGTCAATACCCAACCCATTTTGGACTACATTCCTAATCCTACAATACCCATGACTACTTCACAATCAAACATTTATATGGACATTGAGACTGTTGTCTCCCATGTTCCTGATGAGAAATTAAAACAATTGGACAAAGATTTAGAGGGATTTCAAGATTACTTAAGCATTGAATCTTTAGCAGGACAAATAGTTCCTATTATGGATAACCTTAGGAAGTTGATTAATGATGCTCAAGGAAAATAGGTTTTGCGTAGTGTTATTACCCAAAATGAAATTTTTGGCATTCTGCTTAAATTGAGCTAAACAATGTAAAAATGCCATCGAAAGTATGTTTTAGGTCAAAACAAACAAGAAGTCTTTGTGGGTTTCTATCCAGGAACCTATGGTTAAAATTTTGAAAAAATGAAAATTAGGGTTTGACGCCCCTATTTTTAAGGAAACCCTTAAAAATAGGACCTTCTCAGAAATGATTGAAAATAATTCTGATAGGATTAATTGCCTTCACGATCACATTGATCAAGTCAGAATTATCAAAAGACATGTTTTACTCTGGTGGGTCTATTTCTATTTTTCAGGAACAAAGTTAGGAGCTGCGCAGCCATTAATGGCAGATTGGCCAGTACCAGGTGCTGAAAGCTAAGCTTCAAGAACTCCAGCGAAGAAGCTATGGCGGAAAAGGATGAAAACGATGCCGTTCAACGAAAGAGATTCTCAAAATGGAAAAGGCCAAAATTTGGCTCTCTGGAAGGTGCACGTTTTGCTACCAAGGCAAAACACGACCTAAAAGTGAAAAAGGCGCCCCTCTTGAAGAAAGGCGCCCTTGGATCTCAGAGGGCAAATGTAATCATTTGGCATCTTCGACTCAGTCATCCTCTTCACTCTCATGCTGGCTCGACAACGAAACAATCAGCAAAATCATATGATTCAGGGATCATTGACCAACCGTCAGCAAAGTATGGAGGATCCATCAGCAACGAAGATGCCAAATCAAAGAGCTTCATGGTAAAAGCACCCCTGCTGGCCAAGGGCGCCCCTTAGTTACAGGCACCAGATGAACCCATAAGCAGCAGCTCTATACATGATATCTTTCCAGCTTCCTCCCAGCTACGTGATCAATCTGACAAGAGGTCCACAAGACACGCCAAACGATCACGAGTTGAGGTCAAGCAGAAAAAGCCAAAACTGAAGGACTGGAAAGACAAGCCAGAAAATGGCTAAGGCATGGCTAAAAGCGCCCCTCTTGAGGAAAGGCACCCTTTCTTGAGGGCATCCAAATTCAGTCAGAATCTTCACTGCCTCCCAGGATGACCTTCTCAGCTATGACTTGTCTCGTCAGTTAGACCATCAATAAGAACTTCCAACAAATCAATCATCTGATGGAGGAGGTCAAAGACTGGCAGTCCACAACCAAGATAAAACCAAGCAAAAGCTAAAAGCGCCCCTACTGGCAAAGGGCGCCCTTTAGTTTGAAGGACCTAAACTTGCCAGCTTCAACTGAGAAGTTAGTCATCTTAAACAGGACCAAGCTGGCTACCCGATGCATCGTCAAGTAGAGTCATCAGATTCATCTAGCATCGCGAACGTCAGATCAAAGCAAAGAGGGTCTGAAAAAGTCAAAACGAAGAACAGTCAATGAAAATTGACTAAGGCATTGTCAAAAACGCCCCTCTCAAGGAAAGGCACCCTTCTTTTTGGAGGCCTGAACTCAGTTTTCTGAGTTAATCTCTCCCAGGCACATCTCATCAAACTGATCCCACCTCAACAACAGAACTGCTAGCCACTGCCAGAGATCAACTGAGTAATCTAAATCAAAGATCAAACGGGAGCACTTCAACTTGCAAAATGGACAAAAAAGACCAATTTCAAGGATGGACGCCTAAAGGAAGTCAAAGCAAAAGTGTTGACTTGAGTTAGCAAATTTGGAGCCAAAAAGAGGCCAAACACTCCACAATCAGTGGAAATCACCTTTTGGAACTCCAAATCAGACCTAAATGATGAGTTATCTTCCATACTTCGTGGATCTCAACCCTAATCATCATATATTCTTGCTAGGCATCCCATTCTTTATTTTTCTTTTGCAGGTTGAAGGATAAAACAGCAAATAGCTCCCAAAGAACACGTTTTCAAGATCTAGCAGAGGTTTTGGACGGATCTTCAATATTTTTGAAGATCAGTGGCAGTAAAAGTATTCTTCCCCGAAGATTGTTTCCAAAGGCAGATTATTGCAAAGTGGCAGTTTATAACTTCCAATTCATCTTCTATCTACTTCCTCTATTTTTGTCTATATTTCTTTGCATGTCACAGGAAACGACAGATAATCACAGATCTGGCCAACTGGGTATGATCAACAGAGCTTTTTCAATAAAACCCACATGTTGGATTTTTCCAGAAAAAGTAGCCCTGTTGCCCCCTATTTTTCAGGGTTTCTAGAAAAAAGTCATAATATTGAAAAACAGACAAAATGGGTTTGTTTAGCTCTGAAGCACGAACAAAACCCATGTGTTGGTTTTTTTCAAGAAAAAACACTTTCTGGTGCCCCGCTACCTCTGCCACCAAAGGGCTCTTGCATGTCAAAGAAAAACTCGTTTTTCCGAATTTCCGACGATCTGGATTTGTTTAGAGAATCATTCTCAACAAAACCCATGTCTCAGAATTTTTCGTAAAAACTACCCCCAGCAAGGCTATTTTTAGCAGTTCCAGAAAAGTTGTCCGAACAGCATCAAGTGCATAGTCAATCTTCAAGGTTTTCAGAATGCAGTACTCCCAGGTACAATACAAGACCAAGACGGTCTTGTACCATGATTATCTAAAAACGACTAACACAGACTTATGGCAGAAAAATCCAGAGGTCAGTTCTGAAGACTTGGAGGGCATGAACCAGATTACATTGCAAAACATTGAAGAATCTGGTCTATTCCAAGTTGCGTCCATTCCGATCACCTTACAAAGCATTGAGCTTGTAACTGCTTGCACAAAGCATTACAACCCGACTACAAGAGAGATCCTGTTAGTGGACGGGAAGGTGATTTGTAGCTTGAAGCCGGTGGACATAGAGACTTGTTTTGCAATTCCACCATGCCCTACCAAGAAGGTCATATAAGTGACAGAATGCGAAAAGGCATTCGAGGCTTTGAAGGATAAGTGTTCTCTTATAATCGCTGAACATTGGTTGAAAACAAAGAGAACCAGCTTGCCCAAATTGGTTGGGAGAGGAGAATTCAAAGATGAGTACGGAGTGTTAATCACTCTACTCAGTAGAGTCATTGGGCAAGAGGAGGGGAAATCCTTCCAGCTGTGGATGTTCTACATTATTGGCAAAATAATCAGCAGGAAAGAACATTACGACTAGGCCTCTCTGATCAGTGACACACTCCACCAACAATTTACCAAGTTTCTAGAAGAGCACCATTTCCACATGTGTTCCTACCTAGTTTACCTAATAGCCTTCCAAGGCGATTTCAGAACACTAAACACTGTGGGAACCCTGGGTGTGCAAAAGGTCCAAGAATACTTTCCTCGCCTTAAGTTCACTCTAGTGGAAAGGCACTTCAAGAAGATAAATGACCTTTTCACTATGCACACCGTGCACGAGCTAGACCATGAGATGCACGTCCGCATTTCACCAACAGCTAAGGCAACAATGATGGACTGGGCGGATTGGTTCATCCAATTCCCCACTTTCACCTACATACACGTGTATGGCTACAATGGCCACCCCGCCATGATGCCACGCTACCCCTCATATAGGGTAGTGTTCATGGAATTCTTGAGGTAGTTGGCCGAGGTTCACTCTTACCTTCGCATAAAGAAGAAGTCTGCTGCAAACTTTCCTTTTCAGATGGGATTCTACAGATGCAGGACTGCAACCGATGCTAGGTTGATAAGCCAGGAAATAGTGAGATTTAATCTCAAATCTGTCATTAATAGGAGGCCATCCTATGATCCCAGAAGCATCTTCGTTGCACATCTTGAGCAAAGATCATCACATGAACCTTTCATGGAGGATTTTTGGGTCAACTGCGAGGATGAGTTCGAAGTGAGAAGAAGGAACTACAACAGATTCAAGCTCTCGTAGATTGCAGAATTCATGTCAGAGGACATCGAGGGCTTATCTGATGACGAAGAAGAGGTCATTGTTTCTTCCTTCTTCATGGGTCAAGTAGATGCACAACCACTCGGCAAAGTAGACTGGTACGCGAAAGAGAGTACGTCTATTGAGGAAAAAAATGGTACAGTAGTTCGACACAGTCAACTCTACCTTGACAGTAAAAGGACAAGGAAGGTGGTACTTCCCCGATCAGAGCCGCCAACGGTTCAGTTTACACTACCTTCCTCATCTAGGAAGAAACCCAGACAAAAGAAGATGAGCATTCTTCCAGAAGGAATGCGAATGTCAAGAAGCACATGGAGAAGAAGAGGTACAGGTGGAGACAGCCACCAATTTACCTGAAACAGTAGAGAACGCTAGAGCTACACCAGAGCCAGTGATTGAAATAATTGCTGCAGAGATGGAATCCATTGTAGAAGAAGTTGCAGCAGAAGCGGTGCCTGTAATAGAAACAGAGCCACCGGCTTCACCACCATCACAGGGGTCGCAAAGTCCCATTGATTTGGACTCACCACTACGAGGCATTGCCACAGTACAGTCTTGTTCTTCCAGCATTCAGGGGGCCTATGTTCCTCCTCCCAGCGATCCTAGCCGAGATTCTATCTCTCTAGAAAGCTCGCTTGGGAGGAAAAGGGAGAGACCTTCTTATCAGCTTGACTTCTCTGAATTCCACCATGTCCCACAAGACATGCCGGCAAAGAAGTTGAAGAAGCAGACACAAGTAGAGAGGAATGCAGAGAACGAGGTTGTCATAGAGACTGCTGCCCCGCCTGAAGATAAAGACATTCATAATGTGAGGGTTGAGGATTTCACGCTTTCAAAGGTGAACCTTGGAAAGACCACTCGACAGGTGGAGGCAGACATTCTCGGAATCGCCTTAGCGAGCGTCAAGGAAAGAATGACCAAGGATGGACAAGACAAAGCAGCCTTGAAGGCTGAAAACCGTCAGCTAATATTGTACATTTCTAGTTTGATACATGACACTCCCAAATCCTCGGCCTTGCCTCAAGGACTATTGGATCTCCTAGCTGAAAGAAACCATCATCAGTTGATCACATACGGCAAACACTTGAGACGTCAAGTGGATGAGTTTGTCATCAAAGGACGGTGTGTATTAGCAGAAGCATATCAGTTGAGAGACAGAGCACATGGTCTTCGATCATAAATCCAGCAATCAGATGTAAAGGCAGCTCAAGAGAGGCCGAGAGAGGAAGCAACTGTTGCTGATCTACAACAAGCATACCAATTAGTTACAACCACTGAGAACAAACACCATCTCTTTGAGTGGAAAGAACAATTGGCATACAAGGTGAGAGCCTACGATGCCAATTCAGTGGAGCTGATTGACTATAGACGCTTTGTCGCCAATATTATCAACTTCGCAAGAACGTTGGTAATATCTTTCCCTGAGTTAGAATATCAGTGAGAAGGAGGAGAATATGTTGAGTTTGAAATGGTACAGACACGGTTCCAAGATGTCATCCAATCTTCATTCCTTGAAGATCCCAATGGTTGCAAATTAGCCAAAATTGCAGCCATGTCTATCTAAGTAGATGAAGCAGCTGCCCAATGCATAAACTATCAGTAGCAGCTTGTGACGGGTGAAGAAATGCTTAGACGCCACATAGTCACCTTGAAAAGCACTAATTGCCCGGGGGCCGAAGAGGTCAATGACTGGATAGAGACTTTGTTGACCAGTGGTGAAGAGGTGTAAAGCACCAAGGAAGGACGTCCTACCCTCCAAATAGCATTAAATATGATTGAAGTCAGCTTGATGCCCCTTTCCAAGTTGACTCCAGATCTCCACAGATCATGCATGTCAGATCCCACTGATCTAGGATGTCTAATTGACTCCCACGATTTGTGGATCTCAGATCTCCTTTAAAGGTGGATGTCTATTTGGAGACACATTTGTAATTGTAAGTTCACTTTTAGTTAGGTGTCAGTCAACTGAGGTAGTGTTGACGTTTTTTTTATGACAACACCAACACAGAATAAAATGTCCAACGGTCACCCTATTCTCTCTTGATCAAAGTATTCTGCATGCTTAAGATTGCATGAAAGATCATGCGTGCAACTCCAAGGTTCCTTTTGTTGTGAATAGGCTCAGTTGATTGATGTGTATATGCTGGTTATTTCAAGGGGACTTACGTGAGTTGCTCATTCAGAAGAAAGGATTCTCAAATTTCAGGAGATTTGTCGATGACGCTCGGGTTCTTAAACTAACCGGATAATGCTGAATATAAAAGGATATAAGTATTAGAGATGCTACCATCTACTCCTAAAGGGTGGAGGACGAGGATCGACTTAAACAATCTTCAGACCAGACTTTGCTTCATCTCCCTTCGGACAACCTCTACGAAGTCGGTGCAATCTTCAAAGGATGATAAAAGATATTCAAATTGTGATTCAACATGTGCACTCCGTCACAACGATGCAAGTGAACACACGAATCATAGCCGAAGTTAGGTACTGATATTCCAGTTGACCACGCAGGGCGGACTTACCATCAGCAAGCCCGCTAGTGGTATGGATGAAAGAAGATACACTCAAACCAACGCGCCACAGTCCACAATTAACAACTACTTGCATAAAATAAAGTCTACTCTACTCTATCAATTTGAATTGGAAAGACGAAAAGGCCTTGCTAGCTATTCACAATAAAAGATAGAACCACCATGCAATGATAAACCTTTGTATCATGAAAAGTGTTCACAACAACCATTTACAAAACTTTCAAAGGGAAAGTTTTCCTTCCTTTTCAAACCAAGCTATCTTCTAAGCTAACTCTCTAACTATTCTAACTTCTATTTTCTCTACTCTCTGATTTCTTGATCTAATCTAACATCCGTTACAAATGAGGGGGGATGCCCCTTTTATAGCTAGCCCATTTCAGTGGACGGCTCAGATTCAATTACAATGAAGGGCTCAGATAGATCCACATATGCCCTAATTAGGGTTTTAGCCCTAAAAACCGCCACAAAGAGGAGTGGGTAATGAATGAACAGAATATTCTCCACTCCTTTGCAGGAACCACTATGAGCAATTAATGCCCACTATCTTCTTCTAGAAGATTCTCATGCAGAAACGTGTTCCCACTGTTCTTCTTTGCCAATTCTGTTGCGTTAGGAGGAGGCAAGCACACAACAACACTTGGTTCAAACCCTCCTTGCAAAAAGTTCTTCTTCTTTAAGTCCTCCTGTTGCTTTCATTCCTGGATGCATTTCTCTCTTGTGACTTTCACATTTCTCTAGCCCACTGCCTTGGGCGCATTTGCCTCTTTTGCATCACGTTCTTAGTGCCTTAGACAAATCTTCACTTTTGTTTCTCTTTCCAAAGTTGTAACATTGTCCAGCTTCATCACCTCAAGTCCTTATGCTCAGGCTCCAGTGTTCATCCTACAAAACAGAAAGAAAAGCATCAGAACGCTTATAATATAAATTCACTTTACTTACCCAATTTCCAAGTTCTGACCGTTTGATCTCCGGATCTTGATAGAGTTCACCATTTCCAACAAACTTTTATAACTTTTCAACATCTGAATGCTTGATGTTCTAGCTTCATTCCATCTTCAAATTCTCCTATGCCTTGGACAAATTTCATCTCCACCCTGTGAGTGTATTTGACCTCTTGAGCTTTATTTTACCATGCTTTAGAAAATTTATCCCTCAGAGCCTTAGGAAATTTGTTAAACGGGTGCCAGGCCGAAATCTCTGCCGAAACAACATGAGCAAGGTGTGGAAGAACCTCAAATCATTTCCTAGTGAGAAATATCCAATACCCAAAAGAAATTTCCCTTCAGAAATCATCGTTTTCATGTGTATCCAAATGAAGGGGTACATTTAATTTTTTATTACTTTTGAAAAATAATAAAATTTGCTAAGGTTGATTCCATTTTATTCTGGACGTATTCCACACCTGCAATCTTCATTTTTTTATGCCTTGGCACTTTCCTTATTTCCTAAAGAAATTCTCTTCCTGCTCCCAAGTGCATTTGATCTTGTCTCTGGAGATTTTAACAATACTTCCCTCCTTAGGCGTATTTCTCATTTTACCTTAGAAAATCCCTTAGAAACTTTTTATTTAATTAACTTACCTTGGGCGCACTTAGGAAGGCCTTCTTCTATTTTACCTTGCTTTGGAAATTTCTCCACCTCCATTTGATTGCTGGAGGGCGCATTTAACTCCTTGTACCTCCATTTCCCTTGCCTTAGCATTTTACATCCCTTGTATGCTTTGAGGGCGCATTTGGAATATGCAGCTGTAATTTTTCATGACTTAGAAAAATTCTAAGTCCCTTCACCTTGCTGGGCGCATTTCAGCTAGTGAGGTTTTATTTCTCTCACACTTAGAAACCTTTTAAGTCAGCTCCTCCTTCTTCTCCTTGGGCGCATTTGGGGGTAGCTCCTTCCATTTTCAATGCCTTAGGCAAATTCTATCATCAAGCCTCCTTCAAGGGCGCATTTCAAGGGGTAGACTTTTGTTTTCATACTTAAAAATTTTTTAGGCTCTCATTCCCTCTTGGGCGCATTTGAGACCCTTTGCTTCTATTTTCAACACTTAGAAATGTTTTGAGTGGCTCTCACCTCAAGGGTGCATTTCCATGCAGCAACTTCCATTTTCAATCCTAGAAAAATTCTCTTTGAAGTCTCCATACAAGCTGCTTGAAGTGGGCGCATATCACATGTGACACTTTCATTTTTATTTTTATTTTCCAGCCTTAGAAATTTTGAAGTCACTTATCTTTGACTTGGGGGCGCATTTTCACCAAGTAGCTTTCATTTTTGAGGACTTAGAATTATTTCTCACCTCACTCTTGGCTTGGGCGCATATGGAGGGGTGTGTTTTGATTTTAACATGACTTAGTAGAATTCCTCATGTCTTCTACCACCTTGGGCGCAAATGGAGGGTGCTACTTCCATTTCTCTTTATTTAGAAACGTCTTTACCTCATTAACCTTGGCTGGGTGCATTTCAGCCCATGGGCTCTTATTTTCTCATACTTAGGCGTTTTCAGCCTATTCCTCCAACATGGGCACAAATAGCCTAGGGAGCTTCTGTTTTGAGGGCACATTTCAGTTCTTTAACTTCCATTCTCCCATGCCTTAGGCGTTTCCAAGGCTTTCATTAATCCTTTCAAGGTGAGGGCCCATTTGAGGGGTCCAACTTCCATTTCTCCAGCCTTAGAATATTTTGAGAGACTCATCAAGGTGGGCGCATTTCCATGGTGTTGCTTTCACTTTATGACTTAGAATATTTCACTTGAATTCTTCATGGTGGCGCATTCAACCTATGGAGGAGGAATTTCAACTGTGAGGGTGCATTTTCCCATGTCAACCTCCATCTTCAACCTTGGGCGCAATTGGGACCCCTTGCTTAGATTTTCAACACTTAGAAATATTTTTGAGTGGCTTTCACCTCAAGGGCGCATTCAAGGGGTGGGCTTTCATTTCATACTTAGAAACTTTTTTATATCATCACCTTCCTTGAGGGCACATTTACATGTGCAAGCTTCTATTTCTCTTGAGGGCGCATTTTCATGGGTGTGCTTCCATTTGAGTGCCTTAGAAACTTTCTAGCCTGCCATCTACTTTTGGGTGCATTTCACCCCTAGCACTTATGTTTTCAACGCCTTAGACTTTTCATTGCTTCATGGGCGCATTTTGCATGCCAAGCTTCCATGTTAGGGCATCATTTGAAGATGAAGTTTGATTTTATACTTTGAACATTTTGATCTCTTCAGCCTGTCTTCACATTCTATTTTTAGTAAGTCTCTACTATTTTGACCTCCACAGCCCCGTTTGTCATGAAATTTTCACCATGTGACCTCCTTTGCTTGGTGAACTTGTTTTCGCCTGTCCTACATGCCAACTTGCTATTTATAGCCACCTGCTATTTATAGTAAGCCCTTGACTTTCTGACTTCCACTGCTCTGTTTGACTTGAATTTTTCACCATGTGGTCCTCATCGCTTGGTGAACCTGTTCGCACCTGCACCTCATGCTGACCTGCTATTTACATCCTTGTTCTGGAGGTGACTTACTATAAATAGTAAGTGCTCGGATTGCGCCCAAGTTTCACCAGTAGATTGCTTGAAGGATGTTGATCGCAGTGGGATACCTTCGTTTTTCAAAATTCTGGCTTTTTACCCCTCTTTTTAGGCATTGAAGCTGGAAACCCTAATCTGACTTGCATGTGCCCTGAACGGTCTCGTTTGACCTCGTTTTTGTTGCTTGCCACTCTGCTTGCTGGACTGAAGTGTTGGGTAGCTGCTGGGATAAAACTGCTATTTACAGTAAGTGTCCGGAAAGTGGTCAATCGGACATCGGATGAGTTTGCATGTTACAGTGCCCGTGGGATCTCAAAAAACCTAGAAAAACCCAGAAAACTAGTCAACATGCGGGCACTGGCTAAAAATAGTAAGTCCTTGAAATTGATTCGTTCTGCTTGCATGTCATACCGTTGCGAAGCTCTCGGAAAACCCATAAGGAATATTCAGACATGCGTTGAAAAACTCTACATGCAAACCCTAAAAATAGCCTATGAAGGCTGAACTCTGAAAGTCACCATCTTGATTTGCATGTTATACCATCGCGAAGGTCTTGAGAAACCCAGAAACATTCCCCAATCAAGTATTGGAGAATCATGCATTTAAACCCTGAAAATAGCCTCCGAACGCTGAACTGCTAAAAATAGCCAGTTGTTTGAATCTACTCAAATTTCATGTGTAGGTGCTTTGAAGCCGCCTGAATGTGCTGAAGTAGTTAGAATCCTGAAATCTTGAGGAAAAGCCCTCAAGTTAGGTACTTACTAAAAATAGTAAGTTGTCAGGTTTCAGTAAGATTTCAGTGGGATCCTGTCTTGGGCCTTCTGACTGCACGGCTGCACTCAAATGTCAATTTATCAACTTGATTTAATCTCAATCCAACCTGAAGAACAAAACCCTAATTTCACAGATTCACTTCAGACTTAGCCAGAATTTCAAATTAGGTCAAATACAGAAACATCCCCAAAAGAACAGAGAAATAAGAGAGAGAGAGACGCAAAACCAAAGCCAAAAGACCAAAATGGAGCAAAAATAGGGGGTCCCCATCTGGCATGGGGTGATGTGTGAAAAGGTCACAACAGGTAGACTTCCAGTTTGACTTTTGTTTAGTTCAGTTAACTGAAGTAGATTTCCAGTTAACTGCTTGCTCACCTACTTTTAGACATAGAAATAAATCTTGCTGATTGGCAAGAACTGTTTGTTAACTCTAGGAGATTTTAGGGTTGCCTACTCCTTTGAGTTTCTATAAATAAGAGCCTTAGGCTCGTTATTTCTTTAACCTTTATTTGCTAGGTAAAATTGTTACGCCATTGTTGCCAGAGTTAGCTTGTTTATATCTGTTCACTCTTGGATGAGAGTTCGTTGGTTGATCACAATTGTGCATGATTTCATGCCTTTTCTGTCCCGACCTTTGTAATTCTTTGGAGAAGCTTGAAGAAATAAATTAGATGGCGCATGCTTGCTTGATCTAGATACTTGAGTTCTTTCAAAGTCTTGTTTTTAAATAGTGTATTGTTTCAATCTCCTCCTTGGACAGGTGTCGTTGCCTCCTTGGATATTTTGTCATCGATCCTTATCGTATGATGTTGTTTAATGATTTGTCTTGCAGCCTACACTTTGGACAGGTGTCGTCACCTCCTCGAGAATCTTGTTAGACATGCCATCGTTCCTTGTTTCCAGTGAGATATTTCCAAGCCTACACCTTGGACAAGGGTTCCTCCTCCTTGGAAAGTCTCAGATCCAGTTTACCGTAAGAGTGTTTGCTTGTATCGAGCCCTATCTTGGTATATATCCGAGAGTTCAGAGCCTCGGCCATATTCCATTGAGACGGAGGATTCAAGTGATCCAACCAATCCATTTCGCTCCTACACCCTCATGCTCTGTTTATCTTAAGGAGGTAGGATAGTTTAGAAGCTTAGTTAGTCGTAGTTAAGATCTGCAGAAACCAGAGAAAAGCTTAGCTACGATGCATTGTGTTTATGCACCCTTGTGTCTTGCCGCTGAGTAAAAAAGATAGGAACCTTAGTACACCCCTTTTTTATAGTAGAAAATCAACAAAGAGAGATCTTCCTCTCTATAATCCGAAGAGCATGTACTAACACACTTGCAATAGCTGTCCGTTTCCAATAAGCACTCCAGAGGTGCTAATTGAAATGCCAACACGTAGTCTAGCTCAAATAGTAGATGCTAACATCCCTAAAACAGCTAATTGTGCCCAAGCATTAACAAATGCTAAAAACCGAGGTAAACAAGTTTTCCTTCCCACAACCATACCTTCTATTCCTACATTTACACCACCAACCGTAGCTTCAACAATAAAATACACCAATGGCATAACTCCAAGCTTGGGGCTTCCTAATGGGAATCCTTATAGTTTTTTCACACTTCACATAACACCTCAATATTCATCACCTCTCATAAACATGCAACATAGTAGTCCACCAACCACTTCCACAAATCCACCATACTCACCAAACACTCAAAACATGTCAAACAATGATCCTGTCATAAACCAACTCTTGCAAAATGAGATGTTACATCAACAACAAATTTCCACATTTAATCAAACTCAAAATGGAAAACCACCACAATATCTCAAAAGAAGCCTATTGTCAATTGATATCATAAAAACAACCATGCCTTAGAACTCAAATATACCCTGATTTGAGAAGTACAATGGTAAAGGAGATCTTAACAATCATGTATCAGCTTTTACTACATTGCGTAACGAATTCATTTTTGAAGATAAGTTCCTAGCTAAGCTCTTTCCTAGATCATTGAAAGATATGGCCTTGGAATGGTTTTGCTCAATGCCAAATAACTCCATAAATTCATTCACTAAACTTGTCGATGCATTTCTCCAACATTTTCAAGCAAACATTGGTCCTCAAGTAACATTGACTGATTTAGTGCATTGTAAACAAGGACCTAACGAAAAGGTAACAAACTTTATAAGGCGATATCAATTGCTTTACTCAAAAATCTCTAATAGTCTTCTTAATACCGATGTCCAAAGGGTGTTTATAAGGAGTTTGCAACCTAGCATTCGAGATAAGATATTATTGATGAAATATCCATTATTTACACACTTGTGTATGACTCTTCATGATTATCAGATATCGGTTAGTCAATATGAGGGTAAACCTTCTTTGACTCCTACTGATCAAATTGAATCCATGCCTCAAAACAACTATCAACCATTCAAGAAGCAAAACAAGAATTTTCTCAAGATAAACACACCTCAAACAGCTAATAACATTGAAACACATGTCGCAGTCGTAAGTTCAACTCCTTATCAATTTAGGCCAAGAGATTGACAATTCACCCAATTGCTTGACTCTCTTCATGTCATCATGTGACAATCGCTAAGTAAGAACCTATTGTGACCTTTTCACACATCACCCCATTCAAATGGGGACCCCCTAATTCTTGCTCTGTTTTGGTCTTTTGGCTTTGGTTTTGCATCTCTCTCTCTCTCTCTGATCGTTCTATCCTTCCGGGGATGTCCCATCATTTGACCTAAGTTGGAAATTTTGGCTAAGTCTGTGAAATTAGGGTTTTTATCCTTCAAGGCTTGTTTGAGGTCAAATGGAATTATCAAATTTCTGAGCTTAATACTATGATCACAACGCTTCAGGCAAGGTCCCACTAAATTTTCACTGAGTTCTGACAACTTGCTATTTTTAGTAAGTACTCAATCGGGGACCTATTTTTCAGGATTTTGGAATTTTGACTACTCTATCACATCCAGGGTACTTTCAGATGCTCGCACGCAAAATTTGAGCAGAATTGGACAACTTGCTATTTTTAGCAGTTCAAGCTTCAAGAGCCATTTTTAGGGTGCACATGTATGATTTTTCAATGCATGTCTGGAGCATATTTCTAGGTTTTTTGGGACCTTCGCGATGATATAACATGCAATTCAGCTTGATGATTTTCAGCAATGCAGCCTTCAGAGGCTATTTTTAGGGTTTGCATGCAGAGTTTTTCAGTGCATGTTTGGATATTACTTATGGGTTTTTCAAGAGCTTTGCAACGATATGACATGCAAGCAGAGTGGATCATGAATTAGGAACTTACTATTTTTAGCCAGTGCATGCATGTATACTAGTTTATTGGGTTTTTCTGGGTTTTTTGAGATCCCTCGGGAAATGTGACATGCAAACTCGTCTGACAATGGATTGATCACTTTTTCAGTCAGTTACTATAGCAGGTTCACCCCAACAGCCACCCGACACTTCAGTTCAGTAGGCAAAGCGACATATAGCAAAAATCAAGTCAAACAGAGATCGTTCAAGGCACATGCAAGTCAGATTAGGGTGTCCTACTTTGGTGCCTAAAAAGTACGGTAGAAAGCCAGAATTTTGAAAAACGAAGATATCCCATCACAATCAGCATCCTTCTGGCAATCCATTGGTAAAATTTGGGCGCAATCCGAGAACTTACTATTTATAGTAAGCCGTCTCCAGAACAGGGCTATAAATAGCACATCAGCATGAGGAGCAGGTGTAAACAGGTTCACCAGGCAATGAAGATCACATGGTAAAAATTTCGGGCTAAACAGAGCTATGGAAGTCAGAAAATCAAAGACTTACTAAAAATAGAAGGTGATGACAAGCGGAGGAAATAAAAAATGTTCTAAGTATAAAACAGAAACTTCACCTTCAAAAGGTGCCCTCAAATGGAAGTAGGCTATTTCAAATGCGCCCAAGGGTGTGTTTGGAATTTTTCTAAGGCAAAAACAGAAGTGGGCATATGAAAATGCGCCCAAGGAGGAATGGAAAGCTCAAAAGTTTCTAAGGCATGAAACAAAAGCTCACCCTCTCATTTGCGCCGTCAAGTAGAAGCTCAACATGCCAAATGTGCCCACCTTATGAAGGCCTCTTCAGAAACACCTAAGTATGAAAATAGAAGCTCACCTAGCTAAATGCACCCCAAATGGAAGTATGCTCATCAAAATGCGCCCACCTCAAGCAAAAATGAAGAAGCTCGTAAAAAAGTCTAAGGCATTGGAAACAAAAGTTGAAGGGATGAAATGCGCCCTCAAAACAAAAGCTCCACCTCTCATTTGCGCCCTTGGTAGGATGGAAACTTGAAGATATTTCTAAGTGTTGGAACTTGAAGCTCCCCATGTAAAGTGTGCCCTCAAGGCAAAGCAGACCTATTGAAATGCGCCCAAGATAAGTAAAGAGGTTGGCTAAAACGGCTAAGTGTCGAAATGGAAGTAGCCCTCCCCATATGCGCCCTAGTGGAGTCAAGGTAAAGAAACGTTAAGTGATGGGAAATGGAAGTAGACCCATCTAAATGCGCCCAAGGCAAGGCATGGTGGCGAAGGCGTTAATAATGAAAGCTCACACTCTTCAATGAGCCCTCAAATAAAAGCCACAAGGATGAAATGTGCCCATCATGGAGAAATATTCTAAGGCATTTAAAATAAAAGCTCCACCTAGCAAATGTGCCCACCTTGAGATGGAGGCATGAATGTTTCTAAAGCGTGGGAGATAAAAGTTTAAGCACGAAATAAAAGCTAGGGGGGTCATATGCGCCCATCACAAGCAAAGGAAGAAACTTGATGATAAAAAACGCCTAAGGAAAAAATAAAAGCTTGACCCCCTATATGCACTCAAGGGAGATGATGCCTTGAAGAGTTCCTAAGGCGTTGGAAAATAGAAGTGGAGAGGGCTAAATGCGCCCTAAAGGAAAGAAATTTCCTAAGGCGTGGGAAATTTGCCTAGGTCAAAATGAGGGTGGACTCATTAAAATACGCCCTTGGCATGGAAAATTAGATGGAGGAATTTAAAACTTTCCTAAGGCATGGAGTTGGTAATATCATATGAGAACCCAAGATGATGGAATATTTTCAAAAAATGGTTAAATAAAATGAAAAATTAAATGACCCCCTTTAAAATGCACCCATGAGTTAACAAAGTTAAGAATTATTTTTTCGAAGGAGAATTATTTTCCAAGATGCCTGGATTATTTTTCTAAAGGAGATTAAATTTCAAAAGGCGAAGCGAGCTAGCAAGTGATTTTAAATCATCGAGGTTGAATATTTTAAAGAGAAGATTTAAATTGTCTAAAGCAAATTCATGGATTTCAATGGTGGATATTTTAACGGGTTGGAAATTAATTTAATTTCCCCATGGATTTTCATGAATTAAAATCAACTAAGCATTGTGAGAAATTAAAATGGAATTTTCAAGACAAATCAGAGTGATTTTCTCGCAAGTGATTTAATTAACGTGAGTTAATTGGCAGATTGGAGGGAAAAATTTGAATTCTGCAGAGGAAAGAATCTTCATTAATGGCAAATGCTACGACGATTGGCTGACAACTCGCCCACTACTGCGCCAAAATTGGAAGATTTCTAAGTGGGAAGAGTGGCGAATTAATGAATGTGCTAAAAATGGCTCTAGCACAAATTAGTAAGATTCCCTGTGAGGAGTTATTTAAACAACGGAGTTTCTCATTTCTTCTCACCATTCGAAGTTGAGAGACTGCTGTGAGAATCAAATTTGTTGAGGTTGCTGAAAGTGGAGCCGAGAATTTATTTTTCTACGTGTTGAGAATCGATTCTTGGAGTTGCTGGAGAGTTCTTATTTTTTCAAGTGCTGAAAGTTGAGTTGCTGAGTGAAGTTTTCGAAATTCTCTGCTGTAGTGGTTATTATTTTTTCCAGTTGCTGAAAGATGAAAGCTGAAAGTCAACAAGCTGAAGTAAGAGTTCAAAATTTTATGCTGGAGAAGTTGATTACTTCCTGAAAGTTGCCAGTTAGTGCAAATTTCTTTCAAGGCTAGAAGTCACGTTGCTGAAAGTTTTAAGCTCGGAGGATTTTAAAGTTTGAGGTTTGGAGTTAGAAAATTTTATGTTGAGAGATATTATTTTCAAAGCTAACTCCATATTGCAGCCATCTCGAGGTTATTTTATTTTTCTAAAATCTGCAGTCTAACTTATTTTATTTTATTTTGCAGATGGCTGAAGCAAGAGGAAATGTTGCAAGAACAAGCAGGGCTGCAGGCAGAGCTGCAAATATTAAAGCTGGCAGGGCAAGTGTGTCCCGGCAGGCTGTAATCAAGAAGCTCGCCAAGCCTTTTCTTCCAGAATCCAAGTTCACTTCGAAGTTGGCAGGATTTAAGGATACCAACCTTGGTTCATTTAATCTAGGTGCACTCAAAGCGAGAATGTACGGGCTGGGAGGTCATCAACCGTCAGTCAGAGCACACCACATAATGAAGAGTGGGATTTATGCAGCTGCTGGTTTTCCACCAACAATACAGTGTCCGGAGTTGATCATGGAGTGCGCAAATTGTTATAAGCCGGAACGAAGGACCATTGTTTCTCCAGATGGCAGGTTGTTCGCCAACTTCATGCTCGATGCTATTGGAGAAGCATTTGGGATTCCCACCGCTGAGAAGATGTTGTATAGAATGAAGGATAGGGTAGATAGAATGTATTCTTCCTCCTTCGAGAGGTGTGCGGGTGTCATCAATACAGTCTGGATGCAGAGAGCCAAACCTCCCCGCACCAAGCTTCCGAAGCAGATAATTGTTGAAGATGTGAAGCAGGAGTATTGTGATCTCATAATGATGCTTAGCCAGGTGAATGGAAGTCTGCAGGCCTACAACTCTGAGCCTTGGATGTTTTACTACATCGAAATCATATTAGAAGGAAAAGAAAGTGTTGATTGGGCCAGGATGATAAGCGACAATATAGATGAGCAGTTCAGGAGCCTGAGGAGGATGAAGACATTTTACATCAGCTCATACGTGATGTACATGTTGGCTTGAATGACCAAGTATCGGGGAATAACGTACAAGGAGCCGATCAGATGTGGCCCTGAACAATTCAAGATCCACGAGGCTTGCCCACAACTACATTTAACCAACACTGCCAGCTACAAGCGAGTGAATGATGCATTCATGATGCACATTGCAAGGACTCTTCAACAGAGAACGCAGCAAAGGACTCCAAAGGAAGCACAAGCATTGATTGAAGAATATGGATATTGGCCCATCCAATTTCCAAAATTTACATACATTAGGCTGCAGGGGTTCACCTCATACCCATACCGGCTACCAAGGTACCCCACCAACCGAATAATAATGTTAGAAGTATCTAGGCAACTCATTGCCTATGATAAAATTCAGAAGAAGAAGAGGAAGAAGGGACTAGATTTCCCTATCGCCATGGGGAATTCAAGTGAGGTGTGTCCTTCCTTGCAAGCAGCTGGAGAAGCTAAAGATGAGCTGCAATTCTTCCACCTCACATATCATACTGGCAGGTAGGATTTCGATCCCCATAACAACATCCAAGTGGTGCAGAATGTAGAATACAGGCATAAGGCTCATATTGAGGATTTTTGGGTGAATGCGGTTGATGAGGCCGAGATAAGGAGGAGAATGTTCACCAGGCTACCCCTCAAATTAATCAGAGAATGCGAAGTCATTCCGGTTCCGGATCAGGTGGATGAGGACATCAACGTCATACAGCCTGACTTTGAGACAGTGAGAAAAACATCGGTCCCACCACCAGATTGGTCCGAGCCTGAAATCACAGACTTGGATACACTTTCCATTCCGGTTTTGACTTTCACGAGAAGTTGGGTCGAAAGGCATGTGAGCCGGCTTAAGAGTAAGTCAACTGCTCTTACTTATAACCTCATGGGCGATCAAAGGCCACCATCAACAAGGAAAGGAAAGCAGATTGCCCAAGCTGCGGAAACACAGGGAGAGGTGCCGACCCAGCCGATACCTCTAAGGGTGGAGTAGGCATCACCCACATACTCACAAACTCAGTCTTCGAGTTTGAGGGAGATTTCATTATTTGCTGATCAAAGGGCAAAGTTGAATGAAGAGCAGGAATTTGAAGAAGTAGATCAACCAAACATCAGGGAGTCAGATAGCCTAAGTGTCAGTGCACCCAGAGGAGGAGGCCAGCAGGAAGAGGAAGAGGAAACGGCAACTGATACCCGTTTCCAGCAGATACTTGACACGGCTTGGGAAGAGGAAGATACCATGGGGCAAGAGGCCCAAATGTCAAGAGATACTTAGCTCATGGAGATTGATGAGCCCGAGCAGAATAGTGTTAGAGAAGAGGTGCGTGAAGAGGAAGCAACAGAAGAACAATCTCTCATCACTTGCAATCCACAGCAGGTAGTGTTAGATTGGCTTACCGAGAGAATGAGGAGGGACCCTAAGGATGATGTAGATCTAGCGGTTGAAATGGAAGAGTTCCTCTGAAGGATTAGTGCACCGCTAGAAAAGAAGAGAGCGAGGAAATTTTCAAAGATTTCAACGGATGAATCAGGCTCCCATACCCTCTAGGTTATTGTCCCGAGGGAAGGGTATGATCGGGATGAAGAAAGGCCAAAAAATTATGTGATCACAACCGTTGAGTTGGGTCGCCATACGAGAGCCCAGATAATCAAAGAGTGTGACAACTCCTTTCAGGCACTGAAGGACAAATTGCTCCGTACAGAGGGGAAATATAAGAAATTGAAGGAGCACAAGAAATTGATAGGGTATGTGCAAAATCTTGTGCGTCCAGGTGAACAGGGGAACCCAGCAGTTGAACTCCCGTTAGAGCTTCCGAGAGAGTCAGTTATTGGCTTAGAGGATTTGAAGAAAATGGAAATGGAAGCGGATAAATGGGTTGCCCATGTTCATACTAAAATGGAGAAGTTCATGGAGAACCTTGCTCATACTTACCGGCAGGCCTCCAATGTTCTGTCGTGCATGGATACAGTTGATCAAGCCTGGAGCGAGACCCAAATTTATCAAATTAAGACTGTTCTTCATCTGGAGGCTTTGATGCACATGCCTTTGCAAACCCTGGTGGATGGAGGCGTAATATAGGAAGGTGACAAGTATGATTTCACCAGCTGGTACTCTTCGATGGTCATAGGCCGTGGTTTTCACGATGCGGCAAGGGTGGATTCGGCCAGAGCTAGGAAGGCGATGGGTAATATCCTAGATGGGGTCCTCAACACACTTGAGGCTATTTTTGCTAGGAGACTGGCCTCAGAGGAGATAACTGCAGGTGGCTTAAGGAATAAATTGGCTCCTTTCTTCTCAAGTGTGAGATCGTTTGTCCAAGATGATTTTGAGAATATCTCCGCTTTCTCCAACATAATTCAGAACACCCAGGATGCTTCGGTTGCATGGAGAAAGTTTTAACTCAGCACGGGTAGACAGTTACAGTGTTGGAATTTCAGCTCAACCACATCCCACCGATTTCAGTTCAAGAGGTTGAGGCAATGTTAGCCCATTTGATCGAGTTTGCAGTCAGGGAGAGGGACAACGGAAATGTCTTGCTAGTCGAGGATCTTCTGGAAAATGGTGATGCGCATTAATCGCTCATTATGGTTCCTGCAGAGGAGTGGAGAATCTTCTGTGCATTTATTACCCCACTCCTCTTTGTGGCAGTTTTTAGGGAAAAAACCCTAATTAGGGCATATGTGGCTCAATCTAAGCCCTTCATTGTAATCAAATCTAAGCTGTCCACTAAAATGAGCTTGCTATAAAAGGCGTATCCCCCCTCATTTGTAAGATAGTTAGACATTAAATCAGAGATAGAGTTGAGCTAGAGAGTAGAGAAGGCATAGTGAATAGCTTAGAAGTTAGCTTAGTTTGAAAAGGAAAGATAGCTTTCCCTTTGAAAGTTTTGTAAGAAGTTGTTGTGGAAAACTCTCATAATACAAAGGTTTATCATTGCTTGGTGGTTCTATCTTTTGTTGTGAGCAACTAGTAAGGCTTTTTTCATCTTTCCAATTCAAGTAGATAGAGTAAAGTAGATTTTATTTCATGCAAGTAGTTGTTAGTTGTGGAATGCATCGTTTAGTTTGAGCAAGTTTCATTCATCCATACCACTAGCGGGCTCGCTGACGGTGATTTCGCCCTGTGTGGTCGACTAGATTATTTTGCACTGAACTTCGATTGTGATCCATATGTCCATATGCATCGTTGTGATGGTATGTGCATGTCGTATCATAGTTTGAATATCCTTCCCATCCTTTGAAGATTGCACCGATTATGTAGAAGCTGTCCGAAGGGAGGCAAAGCAAAGTCTGGTTCGAAGCTTGCTGAAATTGATCCTTGTGTCCCGCCTTTAGGAGTAGAAAATAGAGTCTTTATCCCTATCCCATTTAATTTCAGTATTTTTCCAACTAATCTAGGAATTTGAGCATTGTCCCCAAATCATTCGTATCTTGCATCTGCTTCAAAGTTGAACAATTGTGTAAGTCTCCTTGGAATATCCAACAAAATCACATTGAGCTAACTGAGACTATCCCCTTGTATAAGGAACCTTGGAATTGAACGTATGATCTTTCACGCAATCTTAGCATATGGAATACTTTGATCAAGAGAGGATAGAGTTACTGTTGGAAACTTTATTCTGTGTTGGTGCGGTCATAAAACACCCATCAACAGAACCTAATCCAGTTAACCCGATTAGACCTGTGGACATGACTAAACCTTTACCTTGAAACTTTAACCCAAAAGCAATTTGTCAATATCATCGAACACCTGGACATGATACAGAGCAATGTATGCATCTTAAACATCAAGTGCAAGACCTCATTGATTCTAATCACATCCAGTTGGTTGATGTTAATGATAAAGGAAACAAGTTTGTAGCTCCACCAAATCAAAACTTGCAAATTTTCACAAATCCAATGCCAGTCATACATCCAACTTTGTGCAAGCTTTTGATGATATCAATGATGATGAGGATGATCTAGTTAATGTTGTTAATGCAATAGATGCCCAACCTCGTAAGGGCCGAACCGCTTTGTTACCTGAAATTGCTTTCACACATATTGATGCATCTATACATGCACTAGATGGTTCTCTCTATATTGTTGGACATATTAATGACAAACCTACTATCAAGACCCTTGCCCCAATAGACGAAATTTCCACGATTATGCACCATTTGACAATGCAAGCATTTCGTTAAATAGTTTGTATGTTTGTTGATATGAGTGGTTTCAATGGGAATTCAAATAGAAGTTGCATATATGAAATTTAACGTATGATGTTCTTCAATATTATCAATGATTTACAATTATCCAGTGCACTAAACTTGTAGATAAAAATCACAATAGCATAGTTCATTAAATTCTGATATTCGATTTCCAGATGACAAACATCGGCAACAGTTATTATATATTCATTTTACAAAGGGCTAGAAAGAATTCTGGAATTGTATGGGTACATAATAAATCATTCCAACACTGCTCGTAGGAAACTTGCCACGTGTTGACGTGCTTTTTATGACAACGCCAGCATAGAATAAAGTTGGCCAACGGTCACTCTATTCCCTCTTGATCAAAGTATTCCGCATGCTAAGATTGCGTGAAAGTTCATGCGTTCAACTCCAAGGTTCCTTTTATTGCAAATAGACTCAGTTGGTTGATGTGAATATGCTGGTTATTTCAAGGAAACTTACGTGAGTTGCTCATTCAGAAGAAAGGATTCTCAAATTTCAGGAGATTTGTCAATGACGCTCGGGTTCTTAAACTAACCGGATGATGCTGAATGTAAAAGGATATAAGGATTAGAGATGCTACCATCTACTCCTAAAGGGTGGAGGACGAGGATCGGCTTAAACAGTCTTCAAACCAAACTTCGCTTCGTCTCCCTTCGGACAACTCTGACAAAGCTGATGCAATCTTCAAAGGATGAATAAGATGTTCAAATTGTGATTCAACATGTGCACTCCGTCACAACGATGCAAATGAACACACAAATCACAACCGAAGTTGGGTACTGATATTCCAATTGACCACACAAGGCGAACTTACCATCAGCAAGCCCGCTAGTGGTATGGATGAAAGAAGATATGCTCAAACCACAACGCCACACTCCACAATTAACAACGATTTGCATAAAATAAAGTCTACTCTACTCTATCAATTTGAATTGGAAAGACGAAAGGCCTTGCTAGCTATTCACAACAAAAGATAGAACCACCATGCAATGATAAACCTTTGTATTATGAGAGTTTTCCACAACAACCTCTTACAAAACTTTCAAAGGGAAAGTTTTCCTTCCTTTTCAAACTAAGCTATCTTCTAAGCTAACTCTATCTATTCTAACTTCTATTCTCTCTACTCTCAATCTAATATCTACTTAGTTACAAATGAGGGGGAATGCCCCTTTTATAGTTGGCCCAGTCCAACGGACGGCTCAGATTGAATTGCAATGAAGAGCTCAGATCGGGCCACATATGCCCTAATTAGGGTTTTAGCCCTAAAAACCGCCGCAGAGAGGAGTGGGTAATAAATGAATAGAATATTCTCCACTCCTCTGCAGGAACCATTATCTGTAATTAATGCCTACTATCTTCTTCTAGAAGATTCTCGTTCAGAAACGTGTTCCCACTGTTCTTCTTTGCCAATTATGTTGCGTTAGGAGGAGGCAAGCACACAACAACACTTGGTTCAAATCCTCCTTGCAAAAAGTTCTTCTTCGTTAAGTCCTCCTGTTGCTTTCATTCCTGGATGCATTTCTTTCTTGTGACTTTCACATTTCTCTAGCCCACTGCCTTGGGTGCATTTGCCTCTTTTGCATCATGTTCTTAGTGTCTTAGACAAATCTTCACTTTCGTTTCCAAAGTTGCAACGTTGTCTAGCTTCATCAAGTCCTCATGCCTTGGCTTCAACATTCATCCTGCAAAACAAAAGAAGAGTATCAGAACACTTTATAATCTAAATTCACTTTACTTACCTTATTTCCATGTTCTGGCCGCTTGATCTCCGAATCTTGATAGAATTCATCACTTTTCTAGCAAACTTTCATCATAGGCGTATCCACCACCTTGCCTGGAGTTTGTGCCTTAGAAGATATTTCATCTTGGGGGGTGCATTTGAACGCTTGATGTTCGAGCTTCAGTTCATTTTCAAATTCCTTCATGCCTTAGACAAATTTCTTCCCCGTGAGTGTATTTGACCCCCTCTGCTTTCCTTTTCGATGCCTTAGAAAATTTATCCATCTGAGCCTTAGGAACTTTGTTGAACGGGTGCCAGGCCAAAATCCCTGCCGAAACAACACGAGCAAGGTGTGGAAGAACCTCAAATCATCTCCCAGTGAGAAATATCCAATACCCAGAAGAAATTTCCCCTCAGAAATCATCGTTTTCATGTGTATCCAAACAAAGGGGTACATTTAATTTTTATTATTTTGAAAATAATAAAATTGCTAAGGTTCACCCGTTTTTTTTACTCTGGAGGAATTCCACGCCTGTAATCTCCATTTTTCATGCCTTAGTATTTTCATGCTTCCCTGAAGAAATTCCCTCCTACATCTGGGAGCATATCACCTTGCACTTAGAGATTTTATACCACCTCCTCCAGGCGTATTTTCTAATTTCCCCTTAGAAAATGCCTTAGAAAATTTATTTTAAATATCACATCCTTGGGCACACTTCATAACACATACCTTTACCTTCGTTTCCCAAGCAATTTCACGCCTTAAAATTTTGCCTTACACTTAGCAACTTTTCTCAAGTCCCAACTTCCTTGGAGTGTATTTGAAGTCATCTACTTCCATTTTCTAACTTAGAAATTCCTTCAACATTTCCTTCTCTCTAGGCGTATTCCCTTCAGTGGCATTTTATTTTAATGCCATAGACAAATTCCTAAGTCTTATATCTCCTCCTTACCCTGGGTGCATATGACTCCTTGAACTCTCATTTTCAATGCCTTAGAGATTTCTCAACTTGTCATTTCCTCCTTATGATGGGCGCATTTTACCCCATGAGCCTCCATTTCCCTCATATTTAGAAAATATTCTAAGTCTTGCCTTCATACTTCCTTAGAGGGCGCATTTAGAGGTTTGTGCTTTTATTTTTTAACACTTAGAAAATTCTCAATTCAACTTCACTTGCTGGGCGCATTTACCACCTTGTGCTTCTATTTTCCTTTACTTAGAAAATTCTCAATTCAGCTTCACTTGCTGGGCACATTTACCACCTTGTGCTTTCATTATTGTGACTTGGAATACTTTTTGAGTGGCCTTGCTTGAGGGCGCATTTGAGGTCTTCTACTTTTATTTCCCCATGCCTTTGACATCTCCTTCTATCATCTTCCTTGGATGCATATGGAAGGGGTGTCCACCTTCACTTTTCTCCACTTAAACTTATTTACCTCATACTCCTTCTAAGGGCGCATTTAGGGGGGGCTACTTCTATTTTCATGCCTTAGAAATTATTTCAACTAGCAAGCTACCTTGGGCGCATTTTGCCTAGGTAGCTTCCATCTTGCCTTAGAGTATTTCTTAGCCTTCATCTATCATGGGGCGCATTTGAGACATTGAACTTTTATCTTCATTATGGGCGCATTCCCATGTGTGAGCTTTTATTTTGAAGGTGGGCGCATTTGGAAGGGGTTACTTTCCTTCTTGTGCCTTAGGCGTTTTTCTCATCTTACTTGGGAGCATTTCAAGGGGTCCACTTCTACTTGAGGGCGCATTTTGACCCTTGTGCTCACATTTTTACTTTCCATGCCTTAGATTTTTCTAGGCATCCTCCAACATGGGCGCATTTGACATAGCTTACTTCCAATTTTACGCCTTAGCACTTTTCCAATGATCTCCTTACCCTTGGGCGCATTTTAGCTGGGAAGCTTTCACTTGAGGGCGCATTTACACATGTGAGCTCTTAATTTTGCCTTGTAAAATTTCTCTTAGCCACCTCCAGCACAAGGGCGCATTTCATAGGATGAACTTTGATTTTGACTTAGAATTTTTGCCTTGATTATTCCATCAAGGGCGCATTTAGAGGGTCAAGCTCACATTTTCCATGCCTCTGCCTACCCTTGCTTTTGCATTCTATTTTTAGCAAGTCCCTTGCTTCTCTGACTTCTATGGCTCCGTTTGGCATGAAAATTTCACCATGTGACCCTCTTCGCCTGGTGAACTCGCTTTCGCCTGTCCTACATGCCAACTTGCTATTTATAGCCACCTGTTATTTATAGTAAGCCCCTGACTTTCTGACTTCCATTGCTCCATTTGACTTGAATTTTTCGCCAAGTGGTCCTCATCACTCGATGAACCTGTTCACACCTGCCCCTTGTGTTGACCTGCTATTTATAGCCTTGTTCTGGAGACTACTTACTATAAATAGTAAGTGCCCGGAATATGCCCAAATTTTACCAGTAGATTGCCTGAAGGATGCTGATCGCAGTGGGATACCTTCGTTTCTCGAAATTTTGGCCTTTTACCCTACTTTTTAGGCATTGAAGATGGAAACCCTAATCTGACTTGCATGTGGCTCAAATGACCTTAGTTTGACTTGATTTTTGTCGCCTGTTGCTCTGCTCGTGAAACTGAAGTGTCGGGAGCTGCTGGAGTGAACCTGCTAAAAATAGTAAGTGCCTGGAAAGTGGTCAATCCGATGTCGGATGAGTTTGCATGTCACATTGTCCGAGGGATCTTAGAAAACCCAGAAAAACCCAGAAAATTGGTCTGCATGCGGGTACTAGCTAAAAATAGTAAGTCCTCGAAACTTGATCTTCTCTACTTGCATGTCACACTGTTGCGAAGCTCTCGAAAAACCCAGAAGGAATATCCGGACATGCGTTAGAGAACTCTGCATGCAAACCCTAAAAATAGCCTCCAAAGGCTGAACTCTGAAAGTGATCGTCTCGGTTTGCATGTTATATCGTTGCGAAGGTTTCGAGAAACCCAGAAGTAATCTCCGGACATGCAATGAAGAATCATATGTTTGACCCCTGAAAATGGCTCCTGAAGCCTGAACTGCTAAAAATAGCAAGTTGTCTGATCTAGCTCAAAATTTACGTGCAAGCAGCTTGATGTGTTCTGAATGTGTCGAAACTGACCGAATTCCAAAATCCTGCTGAAACAGTCCCCGATTGAGCACTTACTATAAATAGTAAGTTGTCAGAATTCAATGAAAATTCAGTGGGACCTTGCTGGAAGCCTTGTGATTGCTATGTTAAGCTCAAACGTCAATTAGCCAACTCAATTCAACTTCAAACTATCCTGAAGAACAAAACCCTAATTTACGGACTTAGCCAAAATTTCCAATTAGGTCAAATACAGAAACATCCCCAAAAGAGCAGAGAAATAAGAGAGAGAGGGAGAGACGCAAAACCAAAGCCAAAAGACCAAAATGGAGCAAAAATAGGGGGTCTATGGGGCGATGTGTGAAAAAGGTCACAACACTAAGTTGCTTGCAAGAAAATGATATATATATATATCCCCGTCTGCCTCACAATTGGTTTATATGGCTAAACAAAACCTTTCAAGAAATAGACGCGAGTGCACAAGTTTGTGGTACGACAAATAAGAACGAGGAAAGGAGAGAAATGTACAAGATTAACACAGTAGAAAAGAGATTATATTAACTAGTAATCTTGTTCAAGTGCCTTAACATTTTAATGCAGGCTGCAACACTCAATCGAAATGCACATAGTACAAACTTTCCTCCTAAAAAGCTTTGAATCAGAACTAGGCAATGCATTCGTAGGTAACTTAGCAATCATCTAGTGTATGTAAACCGGAAACATTGAGACCAAGATTTGGTTACACAAATTTATTTTCTCAGAGCTTAGCATCATTCTAAGGCATATATAGAAATAAGAAGGATTCAAGAATCATTTACCAACTCGATAAGACTCTATGAAGGCACTCTACACAAGTCTTTTGCACCAAAGCCCTTCAAAACTAGCGTCTACTTCAGCTTGAACCCACGAAGACTTCCTAACTCGAGTTCTTTACTCTGCTCTAGGATACTTTGATCACTGCAACTGTTGCTCTTAAAAAAGAGTTCTTGTCTCCTAAGAATGGCGATGATAGTTCAATTCTCCAACCCCTCTCTCTTCCGTTTTTGGAGTATATATCATTCAAGATCAAAAATTTGTTTCCAAGATCGCTCAAGTTAGTTATCCCTCAATTCCACATAGGTTCCTCTTTTTAACTCAATCACCCGAAAAGATCAATTCACATGGTGAGGTAAGAATTGGTTAGAATTTGCGACTCCTTCCACCTCCCTTTTTCCCCCATTGCCTCCTCTTTGTGCGGTGAAATGCTCGATGATGGCTTCAAGAATCAGTTTTTAATCTTAATCGATCACCTCAAATTCAAAAGATGATCAATTGGTTAGCGGTAAAATTTAATAGCAAGATAACATATTACTATATATTCAATTTCTTTACACCAAATATAATGAGAGTCGTAGATTGAAGGTAGGGAGAAACTTAGTTTCATACATATGTGATTTTACGTTGATTTAGATAATGGCATGATTTCCTTTCGATCAACCACGAGCTTCTCATAGAGCGTCGGTCAAAATCTATGAAGATTATCATTCAATATATATACATGTTTATACATTAGATGTTTTTTAAAAATAATAATATTATCATAAACATTCAACAATGAGGATAAAGTCTTTGATGGCAAATTATTCTATAATAAGGAACAAAATAAAATATAACCGATGGCAACAATGTTACCATCGGTTGGCTTGCTCGACATCAAATACTAAAACAACCAATGGTAGCATAAAAAATATAACGCATATATATATAAGCAAACCTATATTCGCTTGCTTGGTTATTTTAAAGAAGGAAACAAGATGGTTAAGAAACCCTAAGTCCATACTCTGCAAATTTGGGAACAAAACATCCTACGCAAGTTTACTTGCCTCCAATTGGTTAAAACGTGCCCTAGACTTAAGTTGACCAAAACTCACCCAATTGACTCGAACCCAGATGGAAACATTGAGACTTCCAAACGCAACCTTTCTATGGGATGATACTTTCCCTCTTTTGTCCTATTGAGGCTTGATTTGTCCTGCATCATACTCACAAAGAGAAAGTAGTTAGTCTCACAATATTCCAAACCTTCATCACACAAAATTTAGATTCAGAATTGCTTTACAATATAAGAACTTATCAACATCTCTTCCTAAAATAGGGCATCATGTATCTTTAACTCATTCTAAATGTAAAGCAAACATCATAATTCCATAACTCATTCAAAATGTAACATCAAACATTGTATTTTCCATCTTAGTATCATTGTTTTACTGAACTTATAGCATATCTTTGTGGAATTAACGTAAAATAAAAGCGATCTGTTGAAAAACTAGGGTGGGATGTAACAGTTGATTCCAGTCTTCACTCCCAAATCCCCTCATTGTAATCAATTTTCTTATATGATACGAGATCCCAATAACTAGTGAGGGTCTAGGAGTGGAGATATCAATGATGTTGAGGGGTGGTGCCCCTTGTAGGGGTTTCGGTTTGGAGGCAATGCCCCCAACGGGGTTGAGGGGCAATGCCCCTCGTGGGGGTCTAGGGGCAATGCCCCCAGCGAGGTCGAGGGGTAGCGCTCCTTGTGGGGTCAGAGGGAAAAGCCCCTAGCACACTCCCAGTCGCGATACAGGGTGGGGTCGAGGGCCGGAGCCCCCACCACCAAGCCCAAATTAAGGCCTTTGAAAGCACATAAAACTTCTTGTCACACACTATTTCACAATTTTATCACTTAAGGGAGAAATTAGGTATTTGACACTTTTTTATGAAAAATATTTGCTCTCCAAGTGCTATGTGGCGAAGTGTGAAGTGCATTCATGCATTTATAGAGAAACATCGTGAGTTTTTTCAATATTTTTTTCGATTTTCTTTGTTTTGCTTTTTGTGTTTCGTATTTTTTATGGATCTAGCGAATCTTTTGTATAGACTCGCCAAGTTTTTGGCGAGTTTTCACCAAAAACTCGGCAAGTTTTAGAAAAAGACTCGGCAAGTTAAAGTCGTAAAGACTCATAAGGCAAAAAAACTCGCGGGTTTTCCAAGACTCGCGTTTTCGGCAAGTCTTCCAACTATGACTCTTGTTATAGTGAGCTGATTTTCGACTCTATTATCGACTAAACCATCCCCATTCCCATTGTTCCTTTCATGTCCATTGTTTCCACCAATGTTGTTATTACCCACCATATGTTGGGTCATTAACACCACCATTTGAGCTAAACTAGCAAGATCATTCAACTTCTCTCTAGTATTAGGTTCCTATTGGTCTCTATGTTATTTGTCACCCATATTTACTTCCACTCTTTCAACTCCCTCAAACAAATCTATTGCTGGTGGTTCCTCAATGTTAGGGTTTGATTTTTCTTCTCAAGTTATAATAATGTTATACCCAAAATGAAATTTTTGGCATTCTACTTAAATTGAGCTAAACAATGTAAAAATGCCATCGGAAGTATGTTTTAGGTCAAAACAAATATGAAATCTTTGTGGGTTTCTGTCAAGGAACCTATGGTTAAAATTCTGAAAAAATGAAAATTAGGGTTTTACGCCCCTATTTTTAAGAAACCCTTAAAAATAGGACCTTCCCAAAAATGATTGAAATTAATTCTGATACGGTTAATTGCCTTCACGATCACACTAATCAAGTCAGAATTATCAAAATACATGTTTTACTCTGGTGGGTCTATTTCTATTTTTCAAGAACAAAGTTAGGAGCTCTGCAACCATTAATGGCAGATTGGCCAGTACCACGTGCTGAAAGCTAAACCTCAAAAGTTTCAACGAAAAAGCTATGGCGGAAAAGGATAAAAAGATGTTGTTTCAACAAAGGAGATTCTCAAAACGAAAAAGGCCAATATTTGGCTAAGTCTAGAAGGTGCACGTTTTGTCTACCAAGGCAAAACACAGCCTAAAGGGGAAAAAGGTGCCCCTCTTGACGAAAGGCGCCCTTGGATCTTAGAGGGTAAATGTAAACATTTGGCATCTTCAACTCAATAATCCTCTTCACTCTCATGCTAGCTCGACAACGAAACAATCAGCAAAATCATCTAATTCAGGGATCATTGACCAACCGTTAGCAAAGTATGGAGGATCCATCAACGATGAAAATGCCAAAACAAAGAGATTCAAGGTAAAAGTGCCCCTGCTGGCCAGGGGCGCCCCTCAATTGCAGGCACTAGATGAATCCATAAGCAACAACTCTATACATGATATCTTTCCAGCTTCCTCCCAGCTACGTGATCAATCTAACAGCAAGTCCACAAGACACACCAAACGATCACGAGTTGAGATCAAGCAGAAAAAGTCAAAATTGAAGAACTGGAAAGATAAGCCAGAAAATGGCTAAGGCATGGCTAAAAGCGCCCCTCTTGAAGAAAGGCACCCTTTCTTGAAGGCATCCAGATTCAACCAGAATCTTCACTGCCTCCCAGGATGACCTTCTCAGCTATGACCTATCTCGTCAGTAAGACTATCATCAATAACTTCTGACAAATCAAACATCTGATGCAAGAGCTCAAAATCAGGCAGTTCACAGCATGAAGAAATTCAATCAAAAGCTAAAAGCGCCCTTGCTGGCCAGGGGCACCCTTTAGTTTGAAAGACCTAAACCTGCCAGCTTCAATTGAGAAGTCAGTCATCTTGAGAAAGACCAAGTTGGCTACCCGATGCATCATCAAGCAGAATCATCTGATTCATCTAAACATCGGGAACGTCAGATCAAAGCAAAGAGGGTCTAAAAAGGTCAAAACGAAGAAAAGTCAATGAAAATTGACTAAGCCATTGTCAAAAGCGCCCCTTTCAAGGAAAGGCGCCCTTCTTTTTGGAGGCCTAAACTCAATTTTCTGAGTTAATCCCTCCCAGCCATATCTCATCATGTTGATCCCACCTCAACAACAGAATAGCCAGCCACTGCCAGAGATCAACTGAGTGACTTGAATCAAAGATCAAACGGGAGCACTTCAGCTTGCAAAATGAAAAAAAAGATCAACATCAAGGATGGGCGCCTAAAAGAAGTCAAAGCAAATGTGTTGACTTGAGTTAGCAAATTTGGAGCCAAAAAGAGACCAAACACTCCACAATCAGTGGAAATCATCTTTTGGAACTCCAAATCAAACCTGAATGATGAGTTATCTTCCATACTTTGTGGATCTTAACCCTAATCACCATATATTCATGCTAGGTGTCCAATTCTTAATTATTCTTCTTGCAGGTTGAAGGATAAAACATCAAATAGCTCCCAAGAACACATTTTCAAGATCTGGCAGAGGTTTTGGACGGATCTTCAATATTTTTCAAGATCAATGGCAGTAAAAGTATTTTTCCCCAGAGATTGCTTCCAAAGACAGATTATTGCAAAGTGGCAGTTTATAACTTCCAATCCATCTTCTGTCTACTTCCTCTATTTATATCTATATTACTTTGCATGTCTGTAATGTCCCCATTTTTAGCACTACACGTTCCAGTAACTGTTAGCCTATTCCCTGATGCGCGTAGGCTAGGCAGAGCCAAAATTAGGGTTCCCAGCTGCTTGGAGGTTTTCCTTGAGGATTCAGGGGTTTGCATGTTGGAGTTTTGTAGTTTGGTCGCGAGATTCCTTCTGGGTTTTCAGAGAGCTTCGCGGTGGTATGACATGCAACTGGATCAGAGAACTTTTCCGGACTTACTATTTTTAGTAAGTTACAATGGCTGCATGTTGGAGTCTCATAGTTCAGATTCTGAATTCCTTCTCGGTTTTCAGAGAGCTTCGCGACAGCATGACATGCAACTGAATCAGAGGACTTTTCTGGACTTACTATTTTTAGTAACTACGACGGCTGCTCGGATTGTGGTTAAAATGAGTTTGGAACAACTTACTATTTTTAGCAGTATGTTATTTTTAGTAAGTTCTATTTTTAGCCGTACTATTTTTAGCAGGGTTTCTGTAGTTCAGTTCAGTGGTTATATCTGGCAGGTCAATTGGAGCAGTTTGGTCTCCAACACGCTTGGTGCTATTTTTGGCAGTGTTTCAACAACTTGGTATTATGGCTATTTCGGGCAGGGCAGTATAGTCAGTTGGTCTCCAGCATTTGAGGTGATTATTTCGGCAAATTTGATATTTGATGAGAATATCATTTTAAGTGAAATATTTAAAAGGCATGTTTGGACGCCTTGGAGAAATAAGTGGTCAATTATATTTATATTTCACTTTAATAAAGTGTTTCACTTTATTATTATTTTGGACGCCAAAATATACTTTATTGACATTTTAAATAAAGTTTCATCCTCCCTATGTTTGGACGCCAAGTTATGGAGAATGAAGTTTGAAATGAAAGGCAAATGTCAAAGTAAATTTGAATGTCAATCTCATGGGGGTGACCTAATTGGAGGGAAAAGGAATTTGAATTTGAGGTCGGAGAAAGTTATAAATAAGGGGCTTTGCTCTCTCTTTCGGCATCTTATATTTTACAATATTGTTATGCTGTTGAAATGGTAATAGGATTGCTTCGAGGGATGCATACCTCCTAGTCGGCTTAACTTCTTGCTTGAAAAATAGCAACTAGTTGAGATTAGTTTCATATTGAATTGTTTTGCATTTTGCAAGTAAGATATTGTATTTTCAGTCTTTCTACAGTTGTTGTATCGGTTGTGGCTGAACTGGTTTTTCACTCATATGTCTTTGAACGATTTTTATCTGGTTATGGGTATTTGATCATTGTGTTTTGCAGCCTTGGGCGCCCCTCTCTGGTGATTTTCAGATTTTAATATGCAGATTTGGATTTTATTTTGCAGAAGTCGCCCCTCTTGAGGGCATTCTACTTCATCATGCCTGGCAAATGTTTAGATAATTCATTGAGTAGTTGTTGCAGCTATTTCTTGGTCCTAAATTGGTCGCCATCTTCCTAGGAGTTCATTGCACTTGGTCCCACGTCATTCGGAGTAGTTATGAGAGAGTTATGAGCATTTTAGAGGGTTGTCTAGTTGCTGGTTTGTGCATTTTCAGTTGTTGGTCAGTCAAAATCAGATTGTAAAAGTTTGTCTTTGGGGTTGGGTTTAGTGTGGATCGAGTCTTTTGATGATAGGAGAGATATAATACTTCATTGCAGCATTGAGGCATTTCAAATACAGTGGTATTTGCAGGAGAAACTCATATTGTAATGCTGCTACAATAGTACTGTTCAGCCATTTTAATTCTTGCAATTTCATATTTTCCCACGTTTGTGGAAGAGACTGGCATTGCCTCAGTCTTTCATTTCAGTATTTACCTTCATGTACCACCCACTGAAAAGTGGAAGAGGCTGGCATGCCACCTAGTTACTTTGGCATTGCATTTACATATTGTTGATCGGCTGAGCCGTCAACACACTCCCGCTGAAAAGTGGTCAAGTTGCATATTTACTTTCAGCATTGTACTTTCTAATTCCAGTCCTCTTGCTGAATAAGTGGTTGAGTGATTGCACTTCCTTTCTGTTACTTTCAGCAAGCTTCAGTTATTCTAACGACCCCCTTTCGTGTATGCTCTCAACCTTGCCTACGTTGGGATCTGGGTTGATCAGAGGAGAGGGTTACATTCAGCTGGTTTATTTTTGCACTAATGCTAATGGGTGAATTTAGCTGTGTAATAAAATGAAAAAATTGGCTGGTATATTTCAGTGGTATCAGAGCCAAGATCCTGCCATCCTGTGAAAATTCAATGATTCAGTTTGTCAGATGAGTGACAAAGATATCAAATACTACACACACAGAGAGATGACTACAGAGAAGTCTATATCCGAGTTTATACAAGAACTGACCACGCTTGTGAGAAATCCTGGCATTAAAGGGGCATACTCATGGATTGCTGCAAAATCTAAATATTTGGATGTGAAGGTTGCCTTGACATGTGAAGGATGTGTGGTAGAGCCCAAAAACAATCCCTTAGACATGCATGTGATGGGTAGTGATGAAGATCATTTTGGTGATAAGAACAAAACAGCAATCTTGAATGTTAATTTGGATTCATCCAATCAAGGTCTTGAAACTAATGACTTCACAGAAGATGATGGAAGAACTGTTGTGTGGGATGAGTTCGCTAAAGAAGAGCAAGATGAAGGAAATACTAGTGGTGTCTTTGAACCAGCTTATGATCATTACCATAGTGATGTTGTTGGTGGTGATTCCAATGTGTTTATACCTCCTCTTGTTGAAGATTTGGTGATGGATAACTCTCCCCTTGTTGCTGTCCAGACTTTCCAAGAGTTTTCACAAGACAAATTTATGACAAGTAACCAAGAAGACTTCTTTGGTATGCATGGGCCTGCTAATGATGAAATCAGTAATACACCTACTCATGATAGGTTCATTGAAGATGAAAATGATGAAGTTTTCAAAACAGCTTGCTTAGATGATTCTCTTCTTCATTACAATGATGGTGTCAAGGTTGGTCTTGGGTATGAGCTTCAAACTAAGCCCTTGGAGAGAGGTGTCTATGAAGATATCAGTTTATGTGAGTTGGGTGGTGACCTATTCGAAAAGTCAACACTCCAAAAGAAGCACAAAGAGCTCTTTCCTTTTGAGCAAAATGTTCAACCTCTTACCACTTGGGATCCAGGTGCGAAGGCACCTAGCATTGACAAAGAACCTGTGTGGGATGAATTTCCCTTTGATCCGAATGATGAAATGGAACTTGGTAAGGACTCTATAACAACAAATAATGGTGACAATATGCTTGAGTTTGGGGCTGCCTTCAAGTTTGATCAAAGTGACATTGAGGTGGAAGCAAAGCTTGAGGACCATATGGCTCTTGATGTTGAAGAGTTTGAAGGTGTTCTTAAACACAAATCTGATTTACCTATTCTTGAAGTTGGTTGTAAGCAAAGGCTTGAAGAATTAGAAGAACCTGATCCTCTTTATGACATTGAGCAATTTTAGTTAGTGGTAGGTGAAGAAAAGGAGTTTTGGAGCAGCGATGAGGGCAGCAAAGACGAGAAACAAGGTTCTGATTTTCAGTTGCAGCCTATTAGCAGTTCACCATCCTTGCATGTTCATGAACGTGAAGATCAATGCAGGATAAATTTTGAAAAAGAAGTGCAAGCTCTATCCCTATTTGATCACACACACCATTTGGTTGAAGATTTCTACTGGAAGGTCCAACTTGAAGAAAGACGAAGAGGAGTTAAAGACAAAACTGCTCTTCCCAATTTGCAACTTATCAGAGACTCCATGGAGACATTGAAATCAGCGTACATGCACTTGATTGAAGATCGAGATTATGCCTTCAAAATTGCAAAGAAAACCATTTGTGCTTTCCAAGGAAAAGAGAGAAGGGTTGATGAGCTTACTCTTGAGCTCGAATCAACAAATGCTATGTTGGAAGATACTCAAGTGGCATTAATGGAGGTAAAGAGGCAGCTAGCTGCTTTCAAACTTTTCAGAGAGCAAGAGAATGAGCAAAGAGTTGAAGAAATCAAGCAAGTAATTGGGGAGCTTGATAGTCTTCGAGAGGATTTTGATCTTGAAGGTTTCTCAAGAAAATCAGAAGTTGTATGTGCAGATTTGGAGCAGCAAGATGAAAGGAATGACTTCCAAGTTTTTGACAACCCTCTCTTTGAAGTGGATGCAAAGGAAACTTATGATAATCCCCTCTTTGTGATTGAAGATAAAACATGTGAAGGTCTCAAACTAGTTATTCATGAAGACTGGGAGAAAGAAGGACGGAAACATGTTGATTGCATATTTGACAGCCCATCCCTTGGTTTGAGAGATGCTTCAGCTCATTCAAGTCTATCTTGGGAGTTGGGTTTGAATACGTCTATTGTTCCATGCTCCATTGTTGTTGAAGCTTTCATAAATAGGCTTCAAAAGTTCACTAGAGGAGATACCGATTTCATGATGACGCACTTGGTTCTTACTGGCACTTGGGAACGTGTTGAGTTTTCTTTTCAGTGTATGGGACATCATTTTCAGTTGGGTATCCATGCTTGGGATCCTCAACTTGGCTTGATGAAGCTTATTACTTATGAAAGGGACTTTTGGAGTGATAAGAATCAAATTATTAGATTTCTTGGTGCTATTCCTTTCATTACCAGCCACTCGTTGGTTCCATTTGTTCATTGCCATATGGATTGGAGAGAAAATTTGAGTAGATGCATTAATTTGGGTGATGATTTTCAGTTTAGCAGTAGTAGTTCATCTTCTTGGATGCTGATTATTCCCAAATCAAATCATAATTCAATCATTTCAGTCATTATGGACAATTGGTATACTTATTTTCAGACTTCACAATCCCCTATCAGGACTTATTTTTGGTCTCAAATGCAAGAGGTGATGTTCCAAAGCAATCTGAATCCATCTTTGGGAGGTGTTCAAGTTGTTTCCAATGACTACTCCTATGCTTTCCCTTGTACTCATACTTGGGGCAGCAAACGTTCAATTACCGTGGTTCATCGTTCTGAGGTTCAGGAAGTTAGAATTGTGAGAAATTTCTACAGTCTTCAAGGTTGTATCAGATAATTCAGTTGAGGCATCGTATTTTCATGGGGAGTCATGAGTTTGACTTTGATGAGCTCTTGCGAAGGATTGCTTTCCTCTTTGCAAGAGAATTTGAAGAGGTCACATTTGCAGTGGTGGCTTTGTTAGTTACCTTACGGAGGTATGCTGAGGGGTACAGTATCGAGTTGAGCAAACTATCTTTCCCGTTGCCCAGGAATGTGATAGAAAATGGTATGGTTGTTATTGATGACTCAGAGACTTTTGGGCATGAGAGGCTGCAAGGTGTTGACTTCAGTCCTTCCAGGTTGTTCATGGATAGTAACATTTGGGAGTCACAAGGGAGGTTAGTGCAGTTTTGGCATGATGTTTTCACTGACATGGTCGGAGTGGTGCAACATCAACATGGTGGTTTTCCCTTGAGACAAACGTGGGACCCAAGGAGCGTACTCAGGTTGGTATGGATGAGCTTCAAATTTTTTGGGGTTGTGGTGGTTTTGCTTGAAGACAAGCAATTTTGGGAAGGGCGGACTGTAATGTCCCCATTTTTAGCACTACACGTTCCAGTGACTGTTAGCCTATTCCCTGATGCTCGTAGGCTAGTCAGAGGCAGAATTAGGGTTCCCAGCTGTTTGGAGGTTTTCCTTAAGGATTCAGGGGTTTGCATGTTGGAGTTTTGTAGTTTGGTCGCGGGATTCCTTCTGGGTTTTCAGAGAGCTTCGCGGTGGTATGACATGCAACTGGATCAAAGAACTTTTCCGGACTTACTATTTTTAGTAAGTTACAATGGCTGCATGTTGGAGTCTCATAGTTCAGATTCTGGATTCCTTCTCCGTTTTCAGAGAGCTTCGCGACAGCGTGACATGCACCTGAATCAGAGGACTTTTCTAGACTTACTATTTTTAGTAAGTACGACGACTGCTCAGATTGTGGTTAAAATGAGTTTGGAACAACTTACTATTTTTAGCAATATGCTATTTTTAGCTGTACTATTTTTAGTAGGGTTTCTGTAGTTCAGTTCAGTGGTTATATCTGGCAGGTCAATTGGAGCAGTTTGGTCTCCAACACCCTTGGTGCTATTTTTGGCAGTGTTTTAACAACTTGGTATTATGGCTATTTCGAGCAGGGCAGTATAGTTAGTTGGTCTCCAGCATTTGAGGTGATTATTTCGGCAAATTTGATATTTGATGAGAATATCATTTTAAGTGAAATATTTAAAAGGCATGTTTGGACGCCTTGGAGAAATAAGTGGTCAATTATATTTATATTTCACTTTAATAAAGTGTTTCACTTTATTATTCTTTTGGACACCAAAATATACTTTTATTGACATTTTAAATAAAGTTTCATCCTCCCTATGTTTGGACGCCAAGTTATGGAGAATGAAGTTTGAAATGAAAGGCAAATGTCAAAGTGAATTTGAATGTGAATCTCATGGGGGTGACCTAATTGGAGGGAAAAGGAATTTGAATTTGAGGTCGGAGAAAGCGATAAATAAGGGGTTTTGCTCTCTCTTTCGAAATCTTATATTTTACAATATTGTTATGCTGTCGGAACGGTAACAGGATTACTTCGAGAGATGCATACCTCCTAGTCGGCTTAACTTTTTGCTTGAAAAATAGCAACTAGTTGAGATTAGTTTCATATTGAGTTGTTTTGCATTTTGCAATTAAGTTATTGTATTTTCAGTCTTTCTATAGTTGATATATCGGTTGTGGTTGAACTGGTTTTTCACTCATATGTCTTTGAACGATTTTTATCTGGTTATAGGTATTTGATCATTGTGTTTTGCAACCTTGGGCGCCCCTCTCTAGTGATTTTCAGATTTTAATATGCAGATTTGGATTTTATTTTGCAGAAGTCTCCCCTCTTGAGGGCATTCTACTTCATCATGCCTAACAAATGTTTAGATAATTCATTGAGTAGTTGTTGCAGCTATTTCTTGGTCCTAAATTGGTCGCCATCTTCCTAGGAGTTCATTGCACTTGGTCCCATGTCATTCGAAGTACTTATGAGAGAGTTATGAGCATTTTAGAGGGTTGTCTAGTTGCTGGTTTGTGCATTTTCAGTTGCTAGTCGGTCAAAATCAGATTGCAAAAGTTTGCCTTTGGGGTTGGGTTTAGTGTGGATCGAGTCTTTTGATGATAGGAGAGATATAATACTTCATTGCAGTATTGAGGCATTTCAAATACAGTGATATTTGCAAGACAAACTCATATTGTAACGCTGCTATAGTAGTACTGTTCAGCCATTTTAATTCTTGCAATTTCATATTTTCCCACGTTTGTGGAAGAGACTGGCATTGCCTCAGTCTTTCATTTCAGTATTTACCTTCATGTACCACCCGCTGAAAAGTGGAAGAGGCTGGCATGCCGCCTAGTTACTTTGGTATTGCATTTACATATTGCTGATCGGCTTAGCCATCAACACACTCCCGCTGAAAAGTGGTCGAGTTGCATATTTACTTTCAGCATTGTACTTTGTAATTCCAATCTTCTCGCTGAATAAGTGGTTGAGTGATTGCACTTCCTTTCCGTTACTTTCAGCAAGCTTTAGTTATTCTAACGACCCCCTTTCGTGTATGCTCTCAACCTTGCCCGCGTTGGGATCTGAGTTGATCAAAGTAGAGGCTTACATTCAGCTGGTTTACTTTTGCACTAACGCTAATGGGTGAATTTAGCTGTGTAATAAAATGAAAAAATTGGCTGGTATATTTCAATGTCACAGGAAACGACAGATAATCACAGATCTGGCCAACTGGGTATGATCAGCATAGCTTTTTCAGCAAAACCAAGAAGTTAGATTTTTTCAGAAAAAGTAGGCCTGCTGCCCCTATTTTTTAGGGTTTTTGGATAAAGTCATAATATTAAAAAACAGACAAACTGGGTTTGTTTAGCTTTGAAGCACGAACAAAACCCATGTGTTAGATTTTTCCGAGAAAAAACACTTTCTGGTGCCCCTGCTGCCTCTACCACCAAAGGACTCTTGCATGTCAAAGAAGAACTCGTTTTTCCGAATTTCTGACGATCTGGATCTATTTAGAAAATCATTCTCAACAAAACCCATGTCTCAAAATTTTTCGTAAAAACTACCCCCAGCAAGGCTATTTTTAGCAGTTCCAGAAAAGTTGTCAAAACAAGGTCAAGTGCCCAGTCAATATTCAAGGTTTTCAGAATGCAATACTCTTAGGTACAATACAAGACCAAAATGGTCTTATACCATGATTACCTGAAAACAATTGACACAGACTTATGGCAGAAAAATTCAGAGGTGAGTTCTGAAGACTTGGAGGGCATGAACCAAATTATGTTGCAAAACATTGAAGAATCCGGTTTATTCCAAGTTGTGTCAATTCCAATCACCTTACAGAGCATTGAGCTTGTAACTGCTTGCACAAAGCATTACAACCCGACTACAAGAGAGACCCTGTCAGTAGACGGGAGGGTGATTTGCAGCTTGAAGCCGGTGGACATAGAGACTTGTTTTGCAATTCCACCATACCCTACCAAGAAGGTCATATCAGTGACAGAATGCGAAAAGGCATTCGAGGCTTCGAAGGATGTGTTCACTTATAATGGCTGAACATTGGCTGAAAACAAAGAGAGCCAGCTTGCCCAGATTGGTTGGTAGAGGAGAATTCAAAGATGAGTATGGAGTGTTAATCACCCTACTTAGTAGAGTCACTAGGCAAGAGGAGGGGAAATCCTTCCAACCGTGGATGTTCTACATTATTGGCAAAATAATCAGCAGGAAAAAACATTACGACTAGGCCTCTCTGATCAATGACACTCCACCAACAATTCACCGGATTTCTAGAAGAGCACTGTTTCCACATGTGTTCCTACCTGGTCTACCTGATAGCCTTCCAAGGCGATTTCAGAACACTAAACACTGTGGGAACCCTGGGTATGCAAAAGGTACAAGAATACTTTCCTTGCCTAGAGTTCACTCTAGCGGAAAGACACTTCAAAAAAATAAATGACCTTTTTAATATGCACACCATGCACGAACTAGACCATGAGATGCACGTGCGTATTTCACCAGCAGCGAAGGCAGCAATGGTGGACTGGGCGGATTGGTTCATACAATTCCCCACTTTCACCTGCATACGCGTGTATGGCTACAATGGCCACCCCGTCATGATGCCACGCTACCCCTCAAATAGAGTAGTGTTCATGGAATTCCTGAGGCAGTTGGCCGAGGTTCACTCTTACCTTTGTATAAGGAAAAAGACTGCTACAAACTTTCCTTTTCAGATGGGATTCTACAAATGCAGGACTGTAACCGATGCTAGGTTGATAAGCCAGGAAATAGTGAGATTTAATCTCAAGTACCTTATTGACAGGAGGCCATCCTATGACCCTAGAGGCATCTTCGCAGCTCACCTTGAGAAAAGATCATCACATGAAACTTTCATAGAGGATTTTTGGGTCAACTACGAGGATGAGTACGAGGTAAGAAGAAGGAACCACAGCAGATTCAAGCTCTCGCAGATTGCAGAATTCATGTCAGAGGACATCGAGGGCTTATCTGAGGACGAAGAAGAACTCATTCTTTCTTCCTTCTTCACGGGTCTAGTGGATTCACAACCACTTGGCAAAGTAGACTGGTACACGAAAGAGAGTACGTCTATTGAGGAAAGAATGGGTAGAGTAGTTTGACACAGTCAACTCTACCTTGATAGTAAAAAGACAAGGAAGGTAGTACTTCCCCGATCAGAGCCGCCAGTGGTTCAGTTTACACTACCTTCCACGTCTAGGAAGAAACCCAGACAGAAGAAGATGAGCATTCTTCCAGAAGGAATGTAGATGTCAGGGAGCACATGGGGAAGAAGAGGAATTGCTAGCACGAGCCGGCAAGAGGTACAGGTGGAGACAGCCACCAATTTACCTGAAACAGTTGAGACCACTGCAGCTACACCAGAGCCAGTGATTGAAATAATCGCTGCAGAGATGGAATCCATTGTAGAAGAAGTTGTAGCAGAAGCGGTGCCTGTGATAGAAACAAAGCCACCGGCTTCACCACCATCACACCGGTTGTAAAGTCCTATTGATTTGGACTCGCCACCACGAGGCATTACCACGGCACAGTCTCGTTCTTCCAGCATTCAGAGGGCCTATGTTCCTCCTCCCAGCGATGCTAGCCGAGATTCTATCTGGCTGGAAAGCTCACTTGGGAGGAAGAGGGAGAGACCTTCTTATCAGCTTGACTTCTCTGAATTCCACCATGTCCCACAAGACATGCCGGCAAAGAAGTTGAAGAAGCAGACACATGTAGAGAAGAATGCAGAAAACGAGGTTATCATAGAGACTGTTGCCTCACCTGAAGACAAAGATATACATAATGTGAGGGTTGAGGATTTCACGCTTTCAAAGGTGAACCTTGGAAAGACCACTCGACAGGTGGAGGAAGACCTTCTTGGAATCGCCTCAGTGAGTGTCAAAGAAAGGATGACAACGGATGGACAAGACAAAGCAGCCTTGAAGGCTGAAATCCGTCAACTAGAATTGTACATTTCTAATTTGATACATGACACTCCCAACTCCTCGGCCTTGCCTCAAGGACTATTGGATCTCCCAACTGAAAGAAACCATCATCAGTTGATTACATACGGCAAACACTTGAGACGTCAAGTGGATGAGTTTGTCGTCAAAGGACAGTGTATGTTGGCAGAAGCATATCAGCTGACAGACAGGGCACATGGACTTCGATCAGAAATCCAACAGTCAGATGTAAAAGCAGCTCAAGAGAGGCCGAGAGAGGAGGTGACATTTGCTGATCTACAATAGGCATATGAATCAGTTACAACCACTGAGAACAAACACCATCTCTTTGAGTGGAAAGAACAGGTGGCATACAAGGTGAGAGCCTACGATGCCAATTCAGTGGAGCTGATTGATTATAGACGCTTTGTCGCCAATATTATCAACTTCGCAAGAACGTTGGTAATATCCTTCCCTGAGTTAGAATATCAGCGAGGAGGAGAATATGTTGAGCTTGAAACGGTACAGACACGGTTCCAAGATGTTATCCGATCTTCATTCCTTGAAGATCCCAATGGTTGCAAGTTAGCCAAAATTGCAGCCATATCTATCCAGTTAGATGAAGCAGCTGCCCAATGCATAATCTATCAGCAGCAGCTTACGATGGGTGAAGAAATGCTTAGACGCCACATAGTCACCTTGAAAAGCATTAATTGCCCGAGGGCCGAAGAAGTCAATGACTGGATAGAGACTTCGTTGACCAATGGTGAAGAGGTGTAAAGCACCAAGGAAAGACGTCCTACCCTCCAAATAGCATTAATTATGACTGAAGTCAACTTGATGCCCCTTTCCAAGTTGACTCCAGATCCCCACAGATCATGCATGTCAGATCCCACTAATCTAAGATGTCTATTTGACTCCCACGATTTGTGGATCTCAGATCTCCTCAAAAGGTGGATGTCTATTTGGAGACACATATGTAATTGTAAGTTCACTTTTAGTTAGGTGTCAATCAACTTAGGTAGACTTCCAATTTGACTTTTGTTTAGTTTCAGTTAACTGAAGTAGATTTTCAGTTAACTATTTGCTCACCTATTTTTAGACATAGAAATAAATCTTGCTGATTGGCAAGAGCTATTTGTTAACTCAAGGAGATTTTAGGGTTGCCTACTCCTTTGAGTTTCTATAAATAAGAGCCTTAGGTTCTTTATTTGTTTTTTAACCTTTATTTGCTAGCAAAATTGCTGCGCCATTGTTGCCAGAGTTAGCTTGTTTATATCTGTTCACTCTTGGATGAGAGTTTCGTTGGTTGATCGCAATTGTGCATGATTTCGTGCCTTTGCTGTCCCGACCTTTGTAATTCTTTGGAGAAGCTTGAAGAAATAAATCAAATGGCGCATGCTTGCTTGATCTAAATAATTGAGTGTTTTCAAAGTCTTGTTTTCAAATAGTTCATTGTTTCAATCTCCTCCTTGGACAGGTGTCATCACCTCCTTGGATATTTTGTCATCGATCATTATCGTTTGATGTTGTTTAATGTTTTGTCTTGCAGCCTACACTTTGGACAGGTGTCGTCACCTCCTTGGGAATCCTGTTAGATAGGCCATTGTTCCTTGTTGTTTCCAGTGAGCTGTATCCAAGCCTACACCTCGGATAGGGGTTCCTCCTCCTTGGCAAGTCTCAGATCCAGTTTACCGTAACGAGTGTTTACTTGTATCGAGCCCTATCTTGGTATATATCCGAAGGTTTAGAGCCTCGGCCATATTCCATTGAGATGGAGGATTCAAGTAGTCCAACCCATCCATTTCGCTCCTACGCCCTAATGCTCTGTTTATCTTGCGGAGGTAGGATAGTTTAGAAGCTTAGTTAGTCGTAGTTAAGAATTGCGGAAACCAGAGAAAAGGCTTAGCTACGGCGCATTGGTTTATGCACCCTTGTGTCCTGCCGCTAAGTAAAAAAGATAGGAATCTTAGTACACCCCTTTTTTACAGTAGAAAATCAGCAAAGAGAGATCTTCCTCTCTATAATCCGAAGAGCATGTACTAACACACTTGCAATAGCTGTCCGTTTCCAATAAGCACTCCAGAGGTGCTAATTGAAACACCAACAAATAATGAGTAAAAGGTGGTTGCATTACTCATTCCAATGTCATATCACTGTTCATTCACAAACCCTCCAAGATGGCAAGATACTTCTGCTTTGATATCATTGTAATATACACCCTACTTTTTTTCTTTGTTTTTTATGTATTTGTAGATTGAGTTGTGAATATAGAGGAATAATGATAATGGTATCAAATAGAAATAATATGCAATGAAATATACTGGAAACTTAAACAATTTGCAATACCCACAAGTTGGAATATATTTCCAAATATTTCAGAATTAACACAAAAGTTGTACAGCCATTAAATCAGTTTTTCTACATCATCCAAATGACTACAAAACTTTCAAAATGACATTTCAGGCATACCCATTTGCTGCTGTGTAAAAACGATCTAAAAATGGACTATGAACAACAACTTGTGACTTTGAAAATGCTTGCAAACTCCTCCAAACCCTGCTGCTCCACCTTTAATCTGTTTGTTGAGTGTTTACCACACTTAGGCACCCCCAAAACCACAAAAATCCTACTCAAACCCTAGGCACTTTGTCTAGGAATTCCCACACCCCTCCTAAAATGGCACGAACAGCTTCCCAAAGGGGTACAACCAACAATAAGGGAGATTTTATGTTTATTGAGCCCTCAAACCTACTGTTCAAACACCTCCAATCTGCTCATTAAATTCCTCTTGAAACTCCGGAAAAGAATTACCAAAATCTATAACATTATAGCTCCTATGCGATTTTTGGATAAAATCACTTGTGAATCCACCAGGAAAGATCTCACTTTTGAAATGGATGTTCTTTGTGAAGTTTTTCGTCCTCACAAAGCCTTGGTAGAACATTGTTCAACCTGCAATACTTATTCATACAAGTTCTCAAGCATGAGTTGCAAAATGAGCTCCAAAACACTTTTAATGCCCTCCTCAATTTCCACGCCCAGCTTTGGGAATTTAATATTTATTTTATTTAATAAAAACCCCTTATGTCTCCCACGTAGACGTCCCTCTTATAAAAAAAACTTAAGTTCACTTTTTGAAAGTCCCCTATGTCCCCTAGATGCCACTTTATAAAGTCACTTTTAAATAATTTAAAATAACGTTAAGTTAAATATTTAATTTAACTTATTACATTAACATTATTTTAAATAATTCCCCAAACCATTAAAATTCACCAAATAATCATTAAATCCAAACTTTGATCATGCTGAGGGAAAATCGACATGGAAAGGCCAAGTTGGTGCTAAGCAGGTGACTTACTAAAAATAGTAAAATCAAACCGAGTGCTCGAAAACACTCTAGAAAGTGCCAAAAGGAATCTCTTGTAGCCCTGAGTTCACTGCAACACATAGAATATGCCAAATGGCTGAACAACACGATCTCCAAGATTTGTGGAGTCCCCTAACCAAACCACATTAGCCTACGGGAACCCAAAGAATAGGCTAACTGTCACCAACAATCAACTACTTAGGAAGGGGACATTACATTCATATAAGCATAAAGGAAAAGAAGATCGCAGGTATGACGGAGATGAGAAGAGGTGAAATGCAATTTTCATTCATTCAAAGGCATAAGCCAATTACAATTTACAAAAAATTGAATAGTTTGCAAGTCTCTCCACTAAATTGAGAAGGAATCCCCTCTCTAAAAACTTGATCTTATTCTTTCTTGTCAAAGTGTTGCTTGGTTTTCTTTTGATGTTCCTCTAATGAGATCATAGTCGATTACCTCAACTCCTCTAATCTAGGTGCATCAGCACGATTTCCCTTACATGCATTCCTTCTTCCCCTTTCCCTTGGAAAATTAGTAGAATATGATTAAGATTTTAGTTTTATTCTGTGTTGAGTTGGATCAACACTTTGCATCTAGGTTTAGAAAGGAACTGGACTTCTTTGGAGGTTTGATCTCATCTACAAGGTCCCACAACTTGAGATCATTCCCATTGTGTCAATGGAATGTTGAGCTAACTCCAGCAAGGTGCAACTTCATATGATAAAAATTCCCCTTATGAATATGTCTTCCTTCCAACTCTATTTTTCCTTCCTTTCCGTTGAAGTTTCGAACTTCACCTTATCATACCTTCAATCCTTTCCCCGCTCTTTCCTTTGTATTTGTCAAAATTTTGGACCTATCTTTACCAACATGCCTCTTGCTTGACCCCCAACGCCTCGACCTATGGTATGAGTCTTCTGGTATTTCCAACCCCCAAACCCTAATATTTCTACTTTTGCTTTTGTTCTATTTGCAACTCCCTAGCACATGTCGTAATTTCATTTTATGGTCTATTTTAGTGCCATATCTTTCAAAGGTGGGATCTTTCCCATCCATAATCATTATTCAAATTGGGAGATGCAAATTCCCATTGAGGTCGATAAGTTATTGTTGTGATGGATATAAAATGGTGAGTTTGTCCATTCAAGGATCATGATCTATTACTTTATATATTTCCTATCTAGAAACCGATTGAGCACTTGTGTTCTAGCATGGAGATCAAAGGGCAAAATCCCATTTCAAAAGTTGGAGGACAAAACCACTTTGGCTAGAGAGAAATTTCATTCAAAGATCACATTATGGATTCATTAATCGCGCATTTCAATCACATTGTATTGATCTGATTTTTTGTTGTTATGAGTATGTTCATGAAAGCTTAATATTGTTGTAATTGCTGAAGTTGCAAACTATTTGAATATAATTCAGTTGTTATTTGTAATAAGAGAAAATTTGGGAGTTATATCTATCTTTGTTGTTTCACTGACTAGAATGTGATAGATAAATAGGAGGTATTTTCCTCAACATGTCAAATTGTGATGTTGCTATCACCCATCGGGATTCAACCATGTAGTTTTACGAGTTAAACTCAGTGACCCATATTTCATGGGTAGTGGTTCACAAGAACCCATCTCTCATGATAATGAATGGTCCACTTAGCACTCATTGTATCTAGGTGATGCTCACAGAGGTGAAGCACTAGGCCTTCCCGGGAGGTCACCCATCCCAATACTACTCCAACTCAAGTGTGCTTAACCATAGAGTTTTTCCCAAGGTCAAGCCCACTTAGCTTGCAACCCCATTTGCAAAACCTTCAGCAAGTGTTTTGCCTTATGAACCATTCATTATGGAGCCCCTTTAGCTCCATAATAATAATATGTAAACAGTGAATTACATTATTTATTTAAGGTTTTTTTAAATATTAGACTAATATTATTGTCCCAAATAATAAGGATTTTTGTAGACAGTTATAAAATCAGATTTCCATGAGGGGCGGGGGCCCTAGCTCGGTTGGCTAAACCTTTCCTGTTGTAGGAGGTTGGGTCACGAGGATTAGTCTCCCCCATCCCCGTGGTATCAGAGGGTATGTCGTGCCAGCGCCGCCGGTCATGTTAAAAAGTTTACCAGGTGCACTGCAGTTTATAAGGGGTCGTGCTGCCCGATTCCTGCAATCTAAAAAAAAAACAGATTCCCATAAGTGTTTTGGCCTAGGACATTATTTTGAAGTAACAAGACGATATGCTATGTCTTCTATTAAATAGCATATTCTTGTTCTAGCAGGTTATTGTCAAGCAAGAAAAAAAATGCATATAAGGGCTTGTCCTTTATTTAAAAGCCACCATTGTGCAAGTAAAAGACAAGTTAGGTTTGATATATTTGAATGAAAAATTCTCCATTTTCTTGAGTATGTCTCATTGTTCCCATCTGTAGTCAGATGGAATTATCAGTGTTCTCATGTTGCTCCCTTTCAGCTTATTATCAGAAAACCAGATAAATTGTAAGACTGGAATATTATGAACAGAAAACATGAGCAAACATGCATTTCCTTTTGCATAAATTAAAGTTGAATTTTTCCATTGTCCTTCATTCATTAGCACTTCCTCTTATTCCTGTTTTTTGTTTGGGGCTAATCCATAAGCGCAACTTTATCTTCTATGACAAAGGGTAATCCAGACCTACAAGGTGTAAATATAAGGAGGATGAAGATATTAATACGTTCATTTTTCACTCTTGAATAAGATAAATGGATAAAGTCCAAGATAACCAAGACTTCAATTTTGCTTTAAATCTCAGTTAGGATTTTCAGTTCAAAGAGTGTTGTTGATTGCCCATTATGGATCATCAAAATATCAATTAACAAGATGAAAAACAACACATCAAACCAGGTTTTGAAGTTCCTGTTCTTGCATAATTTGAAAAAGCACTGTACAATGAACAACAGGGATTAATTCAAAATCACAGATGATAAAGCTTGCCTCCTCACTTCTTCCAACAATATTTAATGATAGGTAGTGGTATACCTTCATTAATTGTTGAAAGCATATTAAAGCATAACAGTGAACCTTGTTTACACAAGACGTTGGTAAATATCCCATCTATCTTCCATCTATGGTAATGATGATATGCTGCATTCAGGACTTATCAATTTATATAATTCCCTGTGCTCATGGGTTGGTTTATAATTATATTGCATAGACATGTAAAAATAAGCTATAGAGAATCCAAAATAAAATATAAAATTTGAATGTTCAAAAAAGCTAAAAGTGATTTCCCATATTGTATAGAATTCTTGGGGGAAAGGATAAATACAGCTTTGAAGCATCATACTTTCAATGTTAGGAAAAAAGTAAAATGCCAAACCTAATTTCAAATGACTGAATGGCCCAAATCAGAAATTTGCATGACATATGGATGTATTGAAATAATAGAGAGCTTTACAAAACAAAAAAGCTCTAAGAGCATTTAAACTGAATACCAAATCATTGTATATTACTGAAAAAACTACACTCAATATAAGTTCTGAATATAAAATTATTTATACAAGAGAATAACACACAGATACTCTAGCTAAATAATGAATGAGATAGATGGATGCCACTAAGAGAATAACAATAGAGAATGCCAAATGCTCTACCCAAAAGAGATATACATCCAGCCTCAGTACAACAAATATAATTAAACACAAAAAAGTAGATACTAAATGCTCTGATCTAAAAATTGCAAATTAAGAGCCAAAGGTTAAACATGCCAACCAGCTCTGCTGGCTAACAAAAATTACAGAAAGCTTAAAAAATATATTTTATGACACTTGCCAATGTCTGAGTTAGGCCCAGCAAAAGAGTTGTGTTTCAGACAAAGAATATGGGAATGAGGAAAAGCAAAGTGAAATACATAAACTCATTATCCACTGAATGATTAATTAATTTGAGAGGCATCATATTCAAAGAATTATACACTTACAGATGCATCAAATCGTTGAACTGCAGTGAGAGGAAAATAAAATCCTTTTCCGGATCTAACCTAAAAATATGAAGCAATAATTAGACTTAGGATAAAAGGAAAAACCTGACTGTCAAAATTGAAGACTTAATAAAAGATTGAAAAACATCAATTATATTACATGTTCATATGAATATACTTGCCTGTGCTGTGAAAATCAGCATCCATGTTCGTCCAGGAGATTCATCTCCCCCAAGAGTATGAAGGAAGTTCTGAGCATTAAGTTTAGCATTTCTAACAACTCTAAGAGCAGAGACAACCTCAAATGTGACAACTTTCCTGGTCTTTGCTGCATTCTTCAGTAGTTTTATGCTATTCATGACCTCTTCGGTCATAGTCGTGGCAGTTAATTCACTGTTTTGACTGGTTGAGGTGGCATCTTCTCCATCCTTAAGTGTTCCATTCTCTAGGAACAACAGACCATACCTTGAAAGTCAGAAACAAAGAAAGAGAAATTACATTAACATCAATAAATGACAAAAAAAATCAATGGGAATCAAAAAGTATATTCAGAAACAATAGACAAGTACTAGGGTAAAAAAACCTTAGGTTATGAAAAGTAGCTTAACATTAAAGCACTAGAAATAAGTAAACAGAGCAAGAGGGTAAAGCTAAGATTAAACTGTATATCTTGTTCCATTGGAAAACAAACTGTTGGATCATCAGACTGCTGCAATAAACAGGCTATCCTTCTTTTGGCATTATATTCAGATGACTGTCAAGGAATGCCTATCCTTTTGGATACAGTTTGATGATGATCTTCCTCATCTTACACCTGTTTGGTTTTGATTGCTAGTATTGTGTGATTTATGTTCAGATACTAGTATAGCCAAGTCTGATGCCTTGCATTTTGCCATTAGTTGTAAATATTCCATTGGGATGATGTATAATAAACATATTAGTCAACTAAATTTTTACCACCATGACAAGCGATAATAATGGACTGCATTAGGGAGACACCCCTAAATAAATAATGCAAGATTGAAAAGGAAAAAGGAATCCACAGAAAGACAATCCCAAGACAAAAAAATAATTAGGGAAGTAATGCAATGACACCATGAGAATGCAAATCTTGAAGTCAATCACTATATAGAAGATAGAATTACTGAATCGGTAAAAGATTCAAATGACCCTAAGACATTAGCTGAAGCCATATTGTTATCTCTGAAAATGGAAAATTCCAAACAAGCTCTCAAAGTTTACTTTAGTAACAACCAAAGAAAATAAAAGAATCAACATAGAAACAACCTAAACATTGTCAAATTCATTGTAGATACCTACTTGGAGAATGTAATGAACTAAAGGTAAAGCACAGAGAAACAAAACGAAATTGAAATCAAATCCAAAACATAGAAAAGATGAATTTATATTAGTATCAATGGATGATGTCAATGGGGATCAAAGTACAAGTTAGACAAACAAATCAAGATTGCTAAAAGGCTCCAATAACCAAAATGGAAATATAAATTAAATCTATATCTAAGAAGCTAGGGAAAATCAGTATATATGAAGCCATGTGATAGAAATAGTAAACCATAAACTAATCGGAAAATAGAAAGATATGTAATATGATGCATTCCAAGCCTAAGAAAGGAAGACCTCATGCTATATCAAACGAACCACTAGAGAAGAGAGCCAACGACAAGGCTCTAATCTGCATAAGAGTGAGGAGCAAAAGAGGTACCAACATCCTCATCCAATCACCATGAAAAAGCCTAATTACAAAATCTTATGATGTCCTCAAGAGAATGACCTGGACTAGGAGGTTTAAATGAACAATATAGGAAGCAGGGTACTCCTAGTATCTCTCCTAATAGCCACAACTAAAAATTATCCAAAAGCAGAGGGAAAAATTGTAGTGTGCAACTGCCCATGTCGTAAGGATTGTGAAAGGTGAAGAATAATTTAACTTCCAAGCTGAGAGCGTGAAAAGGAGTACCGGCCACTGGAGAAGGGGGTGATAACCAACATATTGGATCGCAAACTACAATTTAGAAAACCTTGTTTGCAGAGTTAAAATCAACACTAACTTAAAACTCACCTGAATTCTTCTCTTTGCCTTTGACTGTATATGTGCCTGTCAATTTTCTTGTTCACAGAACACTTAAGTTCCCTACCTTTAAAATCAAGAGGCTTAAAATCTATTTTCCCCTCAAGGCTGTCTCATCTCACATTTGTCATACTGTTCAACTACTAAAATGTCTCTAATCTCAAATGCAGTGGCTGAGTTACTTCATCGTCTTGTAATTCAACTTGTTGGGCACTGACTTCCTCCTGATTTTCTGTCCACAACAACAAAGACAACTTCATCTTCATCTTTGTCTCACGTCAAAATGATATCCATATATTGGACTATACTTTGTATTCCTTCTCCTAGATCAAATTGTCCTTTTGTGTCAATGGGCCCTTGGTCTACTGGTGAAGTTGAGAGGTTCTAAATGAGCCCACCAAGGATCAAGTCTCGTTGAGTGCAAAGGCTCCGACATCGAAAAAGGGATGAGGCCAGGATCGTGCCCCAGGCGAATTTGGCGGAATGGATACCCCTCAGTCCTTGGCTCTTAACTGAAGAGGTTCAGCCCAAGAAGGCTCGTGCTCCCGTATCGGGTAGCAAAAAAGAATTTGTTGATGACCTCCATCAAAAAAAAAAAAAAAAACTGTCCTTTTGTCAGAGCTTTTTAGTTTGTGATGAGCCCTACTGGCTCCCAACTCAAACCCCTGTATTTTTGTTTATCTTTGTGTCTTTTTAAGTTTTTTAGAGAAGATTTCTAGACAAAAGAGAAGGGGCGATAGCATATAAATGCACAGAGAATTGAAATACAGTAATCTTTTGAGCAATAGATGTAATAGTTAATAATTTGCAGTACATACAATGAGATTGCAAGCAAATTACATACCCGAAAGACTCCAGAATAATTAAATAAGAAATTTAATAGCTTGGTAGGCAAGAATGCTGAAACTAGAGGAAATCACTGCCGGGGCTCACGCTCTGCTTTCTCCCACACAAAAGCTGGAAAAATGTTGCTGCAAATGAAGGACGCCAACAATGGAACACAGGAACAACCTCATGGAGAGACATTTTTGCCTCTGAGTTCACACGTCTCAATAGAGAAGCACGCCTCCCAAGGAGAAAATACAACCCTCTGATGCTATGGTACGGCCCTGTCAAAAGCTAGGTATCTGATGAAGAATGGTGTCCAAAGTAGATAAGCCCTTCCCTTATTGCAAACACTAAAATGTTGAATAAATAACTCAGATGAAGCACAACAGAACTTTTGTATGAAGCCCTCACAGATGCACTAATTCGACTGGTCTCTCACAGTCTCAAAAATGCTCAACACTGAAAAAGATCTCGCTCTCCAATGGAAGAATTGCTCAAACCCTTGTCTCAGAGAATAGCATAGGAAAAATCCAAATGGCAAAGTCAAATAATCATGAATGAGTTTTATTTGCCAAAAAAGCCTTATATCCCCAAAAAAGGCACGAATTTCAAGAAAAGTACGACTTGGCATATAAAAATACATTTAAAATGTATTTAATTCACTTTCTCCCTTGTTGGCAATTAAATAATTGCTTTACCAAGTTGAGCGCACTTTTGAACCTTAAGTGATTTAATTTTAATCACTTTATGAAATATGTAAGTGATATAATATTTATAAAGTCAATTTGACTTTATAATAAAGCGTTAAGTTAAATAATTAACTTAAATCGCTTAAATATCCATAACTCCCTCCAAACTCCATATATCTTTGTGCCATCAGAAACTGGCAAACACTGAACCATAAATGCCTGTACTGAAACCAATACTGGAGTGAAGGATGGGCAACAGCAATACCCACTAAAAATGGCCACTGACCCTCTAACGAAATCCTATCAGCCTACAAGGGTCCAAGAGATAGGCTAACTCCACTACTCCTGAGAACTGACTAGAGAGGGGACATCACAATCCACCCTCCCCGAATTTGCTTGTCTGCAAGCAAACTCAAAGCCAGATGCTGTAGAACACTGTCACCCTCCCAAGTAGCATCCTTTGCCGGTAAATCTGAAAGTGACAAGTAGAAGTCATAATGTCCACAGTGACATCTGAAAGCGGTTTTCTCAATATCCTCCTCTCGGACTCTAATCTAATGGTACCCTGTCCTCAAATCAATCTTCGAGAAATAGCAAGCTCCATGTACCTCATCTATTAACTCGTCAATCCATGGTATGGGATACCTATTTTTGATAGTCTTCTTGTTCAGCATCCTGTAGTCGATACACATTCTGAGTGTACCATCCTTTTTCTTCACCAAAACAACTGATGAAGCAAAGGGAGACTTACTCGGCCTGATATGCCCCATAGCTAAAAGTTCCTTAATAGTCTTTTCAATTTCATCTTTTAAACGCTTGGGGTGCCGGTAAGGAGTGATCATGATAGGTTTTGTGCCCTCATCCAACTCTATAATATGCTCAATACCTCTATTAGGAGGCCTACCAGGTGGTATATCACTAAAAACCTTTGCATGCTTGACTCGAAGTGCTTGGACATCTGGATGATAAGGAGATTCTTGCTGCTCCTGTTGTGAAGGCATTATCTTGCATTCAGCTACCCAATCCACCATGTCATGCTGAATCAATCTTTCCATTCTTCTGAGTGAAATTTCTTTTATATTGCTGTCCTTGATGGCTTTGAGAACATGATTTGTGCCATCAACCTTAAAATTCATCTCCATGTCTCGTAAATTAAGTGTGAACTCTCCTATCGCATGAAGCCACTTCATGCCAAGAACTACATCTGTACCTCCCATGTTCACAACATAGAAATCTGCCTTAAACTCAAAAATTTTGAGTTTCATTGGCAAATCCGAAATCATCCTCTCGCAATTGAGAGTGTACCCATCTGCAACCTTCACTCTAATGCCTTCAAACTGCTGAGTTTGAATGCCTCTTTTCTCAACCAAACGTGAATCAATGAAATGATGGGTTGCACCTGTATCCAAAAGAGATATGACTCTTTGACCAGCTAGTAGCCCACGAAGTCTAAAAGAACCTTCTCGCTGCATACTGGACATATGAGCTTCCTACAGCTCAACTTCAACCTCCTTTTCCACCTCATTTTCTGATTTTTTCTCATCTGTATCATAAATTGCAGCTTGCTGGTCTGAAAAATCAGTTATCTCTTCTTCCTCAAAGAACCACTCCATATGCCTATTTTGTCCTTTAGGCTTGAGGGGGCAATCATGGTTGATGTCATATGGTCCCTTGCAATAAAAACAGAGCTTCCTCCTACGTAGATCGTTAATTGTTTCACTATCCAATGGTGCTGCAAATTTTCTCTTCTGATCAACATTTTCAAACTTCTTTGGATCAGATTTAGTATCATTGTAGGAAGTGGACGGTTTTGAGCCAAATTGTTTCCAAGGTGCTGTAAGCTCCATACTGCGAGCCTTCCTCATGGCTTCCTGCAAAGTAGGTGGATCAAATGCCTTGATCCATCCTTTCATGGGTTCAAAAAGACCCTCAATAAATAGTATGATCAGCCTTCTCTCAGATATGCCTGTCACCATAATGGAAAGTCTCTGGAACTCTCCAATGTAGGATTCCAAACTACCCAACTGTTTTAACTGAGCAAGATCTTTAAAGAATAGTTTGGGATCACGTCTATCAAACCTCTCTACCAATCTATCAGTAAACGCCTGGTACGAGGTAATCCTGTCATGATGAAGTGTTACCATGCCATGAATCCACCAGTCATGTGCCACGCCATCAAGATGAAGAGCTACAAATCGAATGGCATCTTCCTCTGGCATAGGACGTAGTGTCAGGAACGTACCCAATTTAGTCACCCAGGCACGTGATGTAACTCTGCCACTGCCATCATAGTTCGCTAAGGTAAGCTTATTGGTAGCCTATCGTAGATCATTATGCTTGTGTCTAAGCCTCCAATCATTCTTGTTCTTGGTGTGTTCTCTCTTCTAGCTCATGAAACGGTCGAAGTTAAGGTGATCCTTAACTCGTGGAGGCATTGCATCCCATTCATCATGCATAGTCAGGATGTTGTCAGCAAAGTTCACTTCACCACCTTCTTCCACCTCCTCAGCGTCATTTCTGACAAAAGTAGGGCGTGTGGGTCTCTCAAAGGTGCATGCTGGAGCAATATTCCTGTGGTGTTCTCCATGTATACTTCCTTCCTGATCTTGATCCAGATTCGGCCTTCTCAGAACTGTCAGGTTCTACTCATTGGTACTAAGTTGCTGGAGGATGTTTGCCACCTGTTCTTGGCCTGCCACCATTCCTCTCAGTACTTCTCTGGCTTCCATGTCTTCGTCATTAAGACAAGCATCATCACTCCTTTCAGCCATATTATCAAAGTCAAAATCCTCTTTTTGTTCGTCCAATGGAAATGCCGGAAAAGGTTCAAAGGTGTTTCTCTTAATTCTAGGGCCCCTGTGTGTGTAGTGCCTGTCAAATCTATTTTGATGTGGCCGCATAGAATTGTTTTCCCACAAGCTGGCAGGATAGAAAGCTCTGATACCACTGTGATGAGCCCTGCAGGCTCCCAACTCAAACCCCTATATTTTTGTTTATCTTTGTGTCTTTTTAAGTTTTTTAGAGAAGATTTCTAGACAGAAGAGAAGGGGCGATAGCATATAAATGCACAGAGAATTGAAATACAGTAATCTTTTAAGCAATAGATGTAATAGTTATTAATTTGCAGTACATACAATGAGATTGCAAGCAAATTACATAACCGAAAGACTCTAGAATAATTAAATAAGAAATTTAATAGCCTGGCAAGCAACAATGCTGAAACTGGAGGAGATCGTTGTCGGGGCTCACGATCTGCTTTTTCCCACACAGAAGCTGGAGAAATGTTGCTGCAAATGAAGGACTCCAACAATGGAACACAGGAACAACCTCATGGAGAGGCGTTTTTGCCTCTGAGTTCACACGCCTCAATAGAGAAGCACGCCTCCCAAGGAGAAAATACAACCCTCTGATGCTATGGTACGGCCCTGTCAAAAGCTAGGTATCTAATGAAGAATGGCGTCCAAAGTAGATAAGCCCTTCCCTTATTGCAAACACTAAAATGTTGAATAAGTAACTCAAATGAAGCACAACAAAACTTCTGTATAAAGCCCTCACAGATGCACTAATTCGATTGGTCTCTCACAATCTCAAAAATGCTCAACACTGAAGAAGATCTCGCTCTCCAATGGAAGAATTGCTCAAACCCTTGTCTCAGAGAATAGCACAGGAAAAATCCAAATGGCAAAGTCAAATAATCATGAATGAGTTTTATTTGCCAAAAATGCCTTATATCCCCAAAAAGGCATGAGTTTCAAGAAAAGTACGACTTGGCATATAAAAATACATTTAAAATGTATTTAATTCACTTTCTCCATAGTTGGCAATTAAATAATTGCTTTACCAAGTTGAGCGCACTTTTGTACCTTAAGTGATTTAATTTTAATCACTTTATGAAATATGTAAGCGATATAATATTTATAAAGTCAATTTGACTTTATAATAAAACGTTAAGTTAAATAATTAACTTAAATCACTTAAATATCCATAACTCCCTCCAAACTCCATATATCTTTGTGCCGTCAGAAACTGGCGAACACTAAACCATAAATGCCTATACTGATACCAATACTGGAGTGAAGGAATGGGCAACGACAATACCCACTAAAAATGGCCACTGACCCTCTAACGAAATCCTGTCAGCCTACAAGGGTCCAAGAGATAGGCTAACTCCACTGCTCCTGAGAACTGACTAGAGTGGGGACATCACATAGTTTTTCTTCAAGCTCAACTCGTTTTTCTGGCTCATTTGTTCAATATCATTCTTAAGTCATCTCGATTCTGGACTATGCCATGGCATCTAACTTGCAGCCACACCAAATTACGTGACATGATTTGGAACAAAGTTTCACTTTGCTTGTTTATTTCTCTCAGGCTTTAGTGCTCACTCAATTTCTTGCCTGTGTGCTTGCTCACATGCGCATACTCTCATCTTTGTCTGCTTATGTTCGATTATATCACAAAATAGACATGTGGACATCACCCCTATGGTTTGACTTCTCTATGTTGAAGTCACCTCCTATCACCAGACACAAAAAGTCATCTATCTGTTTCTACGGCTGCTGATGTCACCTTGCTGACTTATGGAAAAATGTCGTTGGCATCATCTTCCTAACTTATGATAGACCTGTTACTGATGTAAGCCTGATACATTTCTAATTTCTACATATTTGTCTTCCTGCTGACATTACCTGGAAGGTCTGTAAGTGTCATCTTGACATCTGCAGAACTCTGCAGGTCAGTTGCTGATATTTGAGGTTGACTGACATCAATTGTAGGTTGGCTTCTGATGTATGAATCTAAGGCCACCTACGGATCTGCAGATTTCTAAGGTCTATACAAACCTCATTTACTTTGTGTTGTGGTCCCCAAATAACATACAATTTAGAAAACAAGGTTTTCTGAGTCAAAATCAAAAATCACAGAACACTCAAATTTCCTACCTATCTGCTCCTCAGAGGCACCTCATCTCACATTTGTCATACTTCTCAACAACTAAAATAAAAATATCAATAATCTCTAACCCAATGGCACAGTTACTTCATCATCTTGTAGTTCAACTTGTTGGGCAGAGACTTTGCTCCTCCTGCTTTTCTGTTCTCTGTAAAAAGACAACTTGATCTTCATCTCTATCTCACTCTGCATTGATATCCACACATTGTGTTGCACCTTGTATTTATTTTTCTGGCTCAAATTGTTATTTTGGCTCAACTTTTCCTTCTAGCTAATCTCACTCTTCTGACACTATGTTTTCTATCATTCTAAAGTCATCTGGACTACATTGTGGCATCTAACTTGCAGTCACACTAACTTCTGTGACATGATTTGGAATAAATTTGAATTTTCTTTTATACTTCTCTCGAAACATCCTTTCTTTATTATTGCTTGCCCATTTTATAATATGTGTGCTTCCTCACATGTACATACTTTCATCTTTGTCTATGTCTGTTCAAGTCATTCCTAGGATAACCATGTTTTTTCTCTTATAGTTAATTCCAGCTCTTTCTAGGGCAATCTTCTTTTGTTATGCTACTGTTGATGTTTTTATCATTTATCTATAGTTTAGCACCACAAAGCAAAAGGAGGGAATTAAAATTAGCTTCTAGGTAGCTTCTAGCGCCAAAAGCCCAAAAGGGAATGGGAGAGAATAAAATATTTTTAGCTTGATTAATCCCTTGACTTTGTCAAAATCCACTCACGTAGTATGAGTTCCAGGGTTTTTGTTTGTTGCATTGAAGAAGCATCTTGCAACAGTGCAAGACCAGCACTTGGATTTTTGAGCTTTTTCCATATTGCATGGATTAGGCAAAGAGCGTAGCACATTGCATAAGGACTGCATGGCACTCAAAGAATCATCTTTCATACCTGGTGTGAGACCCACATCTTGCTCCTCTATGAATCACCACATTGCAGAAATAGTCAAGGGAGATTTGCCACAGTGCATGGGAATGGAGATATTTGGGGGGGCTGTCTACTTCACTCACAATATCAAGCTTTTCATTGTCTTTACATCTTAGCGGGATACAATATGTCATAGAGTGCAGGTAATGGCCTTGATTAGCCCTCCAGATGTTTTGCAAGCCCATTATTCATTTTGTAGTAGATTGTAATCTTTGGGTTGTAATGCTATACATTAGCGTGCCTTCATTTAATGAAAGCTGTATACCAAGAAGGGTTTAATGATTCAGTTATTGCATCTTTCTTAAGCGGAGTATTAAAAGGCATTATACTATCTTCATGATCAACAATAAATGAGATTTGTTAGGATTATCATCAAGGTTCAAGGCAGAGGTTATGAATTTCCAGGCATATGTGGGAAACAAATGGCAAATCAGCATAGAAAAATAAATCTGAACACAGCAAAAGCATTGGATCACTGCCTAGCAAACTTCAATTTATGTGCAACAGAAAAAAGGCCTTTCAGATTCATAGTTGATGATCCTGCTGGAAACAGTTTCATTGAGAGCCCATTTGCTCCATCTCCAGATCCATTCTTTTCTATAAATTTCTATAACCATGCATCTGAGCAACAAGAGGCTCTAGGATTTATTGCTGATAACGAGCAAATAGCTGCTGAAAATCTATGGATCAGACTTCCCCTATTAGCAAGGAAGGTGGGGAGATTAAACAAGCATAACTTGATGAGGAGAAATGTGTTCATATAAAGAAAAAGTCCAGAAGGGTGAGCTTTGCTGATTTCACATCTGTTCATGTTTTGATAGAGATAAAGACTGAAAAAATGCCCCAGGCATCTGATTGTTTAGTTCTCAAAAAATTCATCAAAACTCTCAATAAAGAAATTGCATCAAGGAAAGCCAGAGTTGCTGCTCAACATCCTGATATGCTGACTAAGACAGAAAAAGAGGTTTATTTTGTAGCAAGAAATGATGCAAATGCTGAGGTTTGGTGAAATATACCGAACCAATTTTTTTCACTTTTTCGATTACAGCAAGTTAAGCAATACACAATCATTAGGGTTAGCACTAAACCAAACGATGCGGAATTCAACTCTACCCAAGAATGTACACCGGGATCCCGAGTTGGGCAAGGTGTGAACATATGGTCAGAGAATCTCAAAGCAAAACTTGATAAAGGAACTTTAACCAAGAATGCACCGAAGGATGACGAGCATATGGTCAAAGGGTCTTAATACAATGCTGATATAAAGAACTCTAACCAAGAATGCGTCGGAGAACGACGAGCATGTGGTCAGAGGATCCCTACCAACTATTATGCTGAAATAGTTCGACGTCAAGAATGTGCTTTCCAAACCGTGATGGAGTTGGAGCTACCATATGACGGAGGTGCTAAATATTAAGATAAGATATAAATGAAGAAGCAAGATTGTTGACAGTACTACTATTCAGCTTACAATATTTAGAGATTGCCTGTCAATAATCATAGAATAATGAAAGACTAATGGTCCTGCAATAAGTAAATAGTCTCCCCAAATATCTCAACGACTTTCCACCCAAACCCAACTCAAATGACTGATATTATGCAAACTGATAAGACTGACCAGCAACTTGATAGACATAACCAGCAACATAGAATCCTACCAAAATGCTCATATCTCACTCATCTCTCAACCAAATGACCTCAAATCTGATGCAATGAACTCCTATGCCAAAGGCGACCAAGCTGCATACCAAAGACCACACTTAAACCCACGTATTTATTTAGCATGCTTCCCAATGCACTTCAAGAGGGGCGGCCTGGCAAGAAGGGCGAATTTCTTATTTAAAATAAAATTGTTCATAATAAAATCTGCAAATTGACACAAGGGGGTGCCCAGCATAGACAAAAGGAAATACTCAATACCCAGAACGATTCTTTTTGTATTATTTGACTTATGAATGAAAACGACATGCAGCTACACTGAAACAGCATCTCCAAAATCTGATATAAAATGCTGAAAATCAGAACTACAAGCAAATAATGCAACAAGCAAACCTCACTACAAATTCTCCCACAAACTAACTAAGTTCTCCACTAGATGCTATCTCTCAAGCATGAAGTCGAGCCAAGGCTAGGAGGCATTCATTCCTCGAAACAGTCCCAAAGCCATTCCAGCAGCATGACAATATTCTAGACATAAGATGACAAAAAGAAGAGCCCAGACCTCCTTTTATAATTTGTGAAGACCTCTCCGGAAGCTTCTAGAAACCCTAATCCTTTTCCCTCCAAGAATGGCATCCTTTTTCCTCAAGCTTTGTTTGACCTTTTATTTAAATTCATCTCTTCAACATAGGCGTCCCACTTAAAGCCTCAATTTTGACTTTAATAAATATAATATTATCTCCATGAGGCGCCACCCCTTAAAGACCACCTTTTAACACAACATTAAGTTATGAGACTAGGCCAAGGGGGTATCATAACATTAAAATGTAACATTGATTTAAAGAAATGAACTTATCTCTCCAAAATGCATCCCAAGGCCAAAATTGAACAAACCAACCGAGTCGACTGAAGAGGAAAGTCAACTGTGCCGAGAATGACAAGACCACTGCCAAAAATAGAATTTACTAAAAATAGTAAATCCCTGAAGGTGCTCGGAATGTCAAGAAAAACACATCACTGCGAAGCTCTCTGAAAACCCAGAAAGAATCCGCCATCCAATCATCAATTCACGAGCAATGGCAACCCTCAAAACACGAAACCGTAATTTCACCTTCCGAGTAGCCTATAGGTCTCCGGAATAGGCCAACGGTCAACAGAAAAGATCATGCTCGAGAAGGGGACATTACATTTGGGTTTGTAGGATAAATTTGATTACAAAACAAGCATCTACCTCAAATGGACCTGGAGTTAGGAAAGTTCCTTTTAACCCTAGACAATCTTCAGGTCAGGTCCAACCCTCTGGTACTGCTTCTTCCAAGTGAGATATTTTGTTCTTATTATGTAAAGCTCTTGAATCTTGAAGATGGATTAAAGGAATTGCTTCCATTTTGTCCACATTAGACAAATCTTGAGCATTGTAGTTTTGTTCTCTACAAAGGATGAACATGCACCTATGAAGGCTATTAATTTTGGACTTTCAGACTTTATCAGACCAGATGAGAAGCAAAATGATATAGTAGGTAGTGAATGCTATGTTGCACAAGAAGTTCTTCATCGATCTTATAATCTGGAGGCTGATTTTTGGAGTATTGGTGTGATAACATATATTCTGTTCTATGGAAGTCAACCCTTCTGAGGTAAAAGAGGAGCAAAACAAGCATGCATTAGCTATAGCAGTTGCTCAAGCTGCAGCTAAGATTGTTCGTCTCACAAATGTAGCTCACTCATGTTATGCAGGAAAATCTAAAGGAGAATGAGCAGATCAGACACAATGTATTCCTGACCAAGAAGAAACATGACAGTATGGCAATCTATGTTCCTACTTTCTTAATATAAAATTTTGAATATGTTGGCGTTACAATTCACACCTCTGGAGTGCGTATTGGCAATGGACAGCTATGCACAGTGCATAATGACTGCTCCAAATTAGGAGGGGAAGCTCCCTCTTTTGCTGATATGCATAAAAAAGTAAATATTCTAAATCCTATCTTTTTGACTCAGCTGGAAGAGGCACAAGGTTAAGAAAACCAATACATTGCAGCTAAGGTTTTTCTCTAGTTTTGCAGATCTTAACTACTACTAACTTAATGCTTAATCTATCCTATTTCCTCAAGATAAACAGAGCATGAGGACTTAGGAGCAGGGAATATTTGACGATAATCTTTAAGTCAAGATTTCCAAGGAGGCAAGACACCTATCCGAGGCGTAGGCTGAAATGAAGGTTATTGGAAACAACATCAAAGGGTAAGTTAGTTCTCTGGATTCCTACGGAGGCGGGACACCTATCCGAAGTGTAGGCTGAAAGTAACTCACTGGAAACAACACTTAGACAACAATCTCTGTCTCTAAATTCCCAAGGAAGAGGGACTCCAACTTGAGGTGTAGATATGAAACAAAGATTATTAATAACATCACATGATAAACTTTATCTCTAAATTCCCAAGGAGGAGGGACGCCTATCCGAGGTGTAGATATGAAACAAACTTATTAGAAATAGATATAACCCAGGACAACAAATTGTATGAAGGACCTATCACACAAATAAAAGATCAACCAGCTTTATATTAACAAAAGTGAACGAGTACAAAATAACAATATTGCACGGCAAGTTGGCTCAGCAATTTATTATTGCAGAAAAAGTCCTAATTATAATGTGAACAAATACTTAATAGCGATACTACAGGCAAGGTGGCTCAGCATGTTCGCTATCACGAGAAAAATTTAATTACAAATGAGCAAGGGTGCTCTTATTTATAGAATTTCAAGGAGTAGGGAACCCTAAAATCACCTTGAGTTTACACTTAGTCTTGCAAGCATGCAAGATTTATTCTCTAAGTCTAACTATATGCAACCTAGCAGTTAACTAAAAAAACAACATCAATTAACTAAACTATACAAAATAAATAGACATGCAAGTCCTTATTGAAATGAAAGTCAACTAATAACTAACATCAATTAACTAAAACTGAAAACTAAATGAGAACTCCAACTATACATAGAAGACTACAAAATAGACATACCATGATATGTGGGACAACGAGTTAACTTGGAAAGAGGCAGCAAGTTTAATTCCTATGTCTAATGTCTATTATGAAAGGGTGGGACATCCTGATCTGTAGTTTACTCATCGTGGTCTCGAGCAATTAACCCCTCCATGAGGTTGTTGATAGCATCACCATTTGGAGCACTGATACTCCTCTGAAGAACTATGTGTCTTCACAGCATCTCTTTACCATCAGAGATATGACTCTGAAGTTCTCCTCTACTCTTGGCAGCCTCATCAAATAACGCTGACATGACTATAAGTTGATCCAACTTACAGCCAACTGTATCACCACTGAAGATATCATGAATGAGTATTTGAATTTTTGACTGTACATCAATAAGCTCAAAATATCCACCATCCTCACGCTGATAATGGAAAGGAACCCGTGACATGAAAGTTCTTACGAACCTGATAGCACTTGTCACCTTCTCTCTTCTTTCAGCCAACTCTAAAGAAATTGTCTCATGTACCTTTACCTTGAAGATTAATTGCTCTCTCCAAGCAAAGATTGCTTCCTTATCCTCTTCTTCAGTGACTGAATCATATGTTGTCCTCATATGAGAGATCATGATCTCATTCCATGGTTTGTCTACCGCCAAGTCTCGCTCTAACTCCTGAATCTTCAGACGAAGTTTGTGGGCATTGTACCTCAATTGGTACAATTCTAAAAGTATGAAGCGGCCCCTTGTGACGAACTCCTCTTCCCAATCCTTCAAGCACTTCCCATAAACAATCACCTGAATCAGTTGATTGTGTCCTGCTAGTACTTTTGACAACTGAGGGAGCAAAGCGGTGACATTTTCATTGTTATGCATAAGATTGGAGATGTACTAGCAAAGCTTCTAATTCTCAACCTTGAGGGCTGCTTTATCTTCTCCATCCTTTATTACTCTTTCCCTTATGTTTTTCGTTGCAACCTCGAGGAGATCCACCTCTGCTTGGCGTGTGCTTTTGCCAAGGTTGACCTTTATTAAGGTGTAGTCATCAACTTCTACCTCATTCAAGCTTTTATCCTTTGGTGGCGCAGCAGTCTCAATGATGATCTCCTTATCGGTGTTCCTTTCAACATGAATCTGCTTCTTGATCTTTTTATCTGGTGTGTCTTGATAAACATAATCAAAATCAGAGAAGTCCAATTGATAGGATGGCTAACTCCTCTTCCTACCCAGTTGATTCTCAAGCCAAGACGAATCTTGACTAATCTCACTAGAAGGAGCGATGCTTGTTCTAGGAACTTATGATGAGTGAGTATGTGTAGAAGCACTGCTACGTGGTGGTGAGTCCAAATCAATAAAAACCAGAGACTATAGTGGAGTTGGTGATGGCATGGGAGGTTCTATCTCTACTTCTAGCATGATCTCTACTGCATCTGGGGTTATCTCCATATGGTGTTCTTGCTGGTCCAAATCAGCAATTGGTGCTTTTCCCTTTGCATTTCCAGACGACCTATTTTCTTTAGGAGGATTGCTCCTTGCCTTCTATCTAGGCTTTGACTTCGATGTGGAAGGCAGCAAAGTGGCTACTAATGGCGGCTTTGTGTTCGGCATGGCTGCCTTTCTCATCCTCTTGTTGTCCAAGTAAAGCATGCTATTTCTAACAACTTTACTTGTTCTTTCCTTTACAAATGTGCATCCTTTGGCATACCAATCAACTGCAGGAAGAGGTTGCATATTGTTGTACCCCAATTAAAAAAATTTGCTACACATGCATTTTGAAGAAATGAGTCAAAATCTTGTTAAATCTATCAAAAAACGTCAAAATTGGGGTTTGCATGTCTTGCATAGGGGTCAAAAACTTGAAATTTTCAAAATCTGACAATTTGGGTCGGCTCAGAACGACCAAACCGACAATATTCAGATTTCAGTTTTCCAACCCTAAATTTTAGGAAAATTTATATTTTTAGTAGTTTTCTAAAAATAGAAACTTTTTTTGGGTTTTTTGGGTTTCTTTTGAAAAGGATGCTAGCAAAATTTTCTAAAAATAGAAATTTTGGCTTCTAGGGTTAAGACTGATTTTGATTGGCTCAAAATACTTCCTCGTCAGGCTGGTGCGGTCAAAATCATGAAAAAGATCAGTTTTGCCCTAGTGGGTTTATTTTGCTTTTTCAGAAGATTTTTCTGGAGATCCAAGGTCATCAATGGAGGTCAGTGAGCTACCAGGTGCTAGAGTCAGATATGCAAACACTGAACAGAAGTTGTCAATGATGAACATGCACGAAGAACGAAGAACGGAGGAGGAAGCTGGAAAAAGTTGAAAATGAGAAATTTTGGCCAAGTCTGGAGACTTCAAGCGCCCCTGTCAAGAATAGGCACCCATACATTCATGCCTTAAAAAAAAAATTGTTTCTAGTAGCCAGACAAAGGAAAGCACGTCAAATGAGGAAGAAACTTGAAAATTTTACAAAAGTTTCTAACTCTGCCAATCATGGGCGACCCAAAAGGAAAGAGGCGCCCCACTTTTCAAAGGATCAAATGATGGAATTAGGGTTGGAGCCTCCAGGAATTGTTGTCTAGATTCTTCTCAGCTCCGCAGTGAGCCCGGCAGCGCAATCATCTAATCACTCAGTCATCCGCGATCGAAGACCAAACGGAAGAGTTTCAACCGAAAGGCAGAATGCAAACCATGAAAATGATGAAAAATATTCTAAGTCTGGGAACTTTGGGCGCCCTAGGTGGCCAAAGGCGCCCAATCTTTTGGAGGACCTAATCCAGCAGTTAGGGTTTGCAGATAGGCTCAATCTTGTCAGTTTCCTATCAACTTCGCAGTGGATGTCTTCGTCAACTCATCAGATCACTCAGCTGTCAGCAAACTCAAATCAAACAAGGGCCATGACAACAGGTTTCCAACTCTGAAGATGAAAACAGATGAAAAATGGTTAAGTCTAGAGGAGATGGGCGCCCCTGAAGGAGATAGGCGCCTAGGGTTTTGAGGCCTCAGATGGCAATTTCCAAAAATGCAATATCCAGAAGACCCCTTCCAGAATCTTCTCAGCTTTCTAGTGAACCTGACAACCAATCGATCTGATCAGTATAACTCTCAGAATCATGAATTCATCTAAAGGTCAAAATACAAGCAAGAACTGAAAGCTCATAAAATGGCTAACACTAGTAAAGTTGGGCACCCCTAGAGGAGATAGGCACCCAACATTTTCAAGGGTCAAATGAGGTTTTCATCAAAAGTTGCCTCCAAACAATCCTCGTCAGATTCTATCAAGCTCCGCGATGAATCATTCAACTCGACCGTCGGATCAATCTGGAGGTCGGAAATCAGGATCAAACTAGAGATGAAAATTGAGTATTGGTATATTCAGCTTGCTACTTTCACCTACTTAAGGGTTGTCGATGCTCTCGAATTCATAAGAGAGTTTGTCATAGGGATTCCTTGTTGGTATTGTCAGGATGATGGTTCCTATGTTGGGCTTGATGAAGTCCAAACACAATTTCAGAGTGTTGTTTGTAGCACCAATGGCAGTGACAGAAGAATGAGTCAGGTTTCGATGATGTCAGCAAAGTTAGAGAAAGCGGCTAAGGAGAATCAATATTTCTTGAGATCTATTGCAAATGGCAAAGAAATCTTAGAAAAACAAAACTTTGCTATTGATAGTATTGATGCACCTAATCGAGATACAGTTTCCCGCTTTTTAGCAGATGTGCTTGAGATATAAAATCAGTTTTCATCTAGAAGCTTTCTTTCTAGCTTTCTTTCTATTCTTGTCTTAATTCTTATCCATTCTTTTGAGAAGAGAAAGAAAACATTTGTAATGAGTTGGCATTTCCTATTTTACATGCTTTGTTAGTTGTAGATGCTTATCTTCTTTAGGTTTAGAAATAAAGCTTGCATGTTGGCAAGTACTAGTTGTAAAAGCAAGGAGATTTTAGGGTTCCCTACTCCTCTGCTTAGCTATAAATAAGAGCAGTGTTTGCTCATTTTTCTTTAGCCGTGCTTGTCATAAAAAATTGTTGAGCCTATGCCTTCAAGTTTGTTATTGATTAGTTTCAATTCACTTTGTGTTAAGAGCAAGTTTGCATGCCTCTTTTAGCTACAAATCCTTGTTTAGTGCATGTGTCTTGTGTCAAGTGTTAATCTGGTTTGATCACATGTTGCATGTATTTTGCTACAACTTGCTGTCCCAGAATTGTAATCTCTTGTGCCTGAGGTTTAAGAAAATAAAGTCTTGTGCTTGCTTCGCTGCCCCGATATAAAGTCTCAGATTTTCGTTTATTGTGTTTTGCTTATATGATCTCCTTTTCGCATTGCATTGAAATTCAGTAGATGTATGTTGGAAGAAGGTTTATCTAAGCATCTGTGTCAGAGAATCAAATCATGTTCATTTCTAAACTCTCTTGCTCTACGTTTACTTGAGAAGTTAGAAACACCTTTAGCGTAAGTTAGTTATAGTTGATAGTTTTTATTAAAGGGAAAACCTTAGCTGCAAGGTTAAGAGTTCTATAACCTTGTGTTCTCGCAACTGAAACAAAAAGATAGGCAAATTAGCTCTAGTTTACTTTCTTTTAGCAAACTCAGCAAAAGAGGGAGCTTCCCCTCCGAATTTGAAGAGCAAGTTACTGCACATAGTTGTCCATTTCCAAACCGCATTCCAGAGGTGCGATTTGAAATGCCAACACGTATCAACTTGATCCTAGAAGAATTGGGGAAGTGTAACATTCCCATCATCATCAGACAACCCTCTTACATCTTCTGACATGAAATCAGAAATTTGTGAGAGTGAATCTACCATAACTGCATCTCCGTACCTCAAAATTTTCCTTGTTGTTGTACCAATAGTTTTCTATAGAAGGCTTGTGAGAAAATGACCGCCAAGGCGTGTTGAATAGTAACCCCAAGGGTCATATGAGCGTTTCTCGACAAGATACTTAAGATTAAGTCTCTCCATCTCATTACCCATGGCCTTGGCATCAGTTGTTGTCTTGCACCTGTAAATTCCCATTTGTAATGGAAAATTGGCAACCGGCTTGCGTTTGTTACGCAGATGGGAGTGGACCATGTATAGCTGCCGTAGAAATTCCATGAAAACCACCTTATCCAAAGGATAACGAGGTAACATGGCAGGGTGACCTGAGTAGCCATACACGCAAATGTAGGTAGATGTTGGGAACTGGATGAACCAATCCGCCCATTCAATCATTACTAACCTAGCTTTTGCTGAAATGTGCACATGTAGCTCTCGATCAAGATTTCTCACGATGTACATTAAGAAAGCCTCTTGCACCCGCTTGAAGTGTCGCTCTGACTGTGTGAACTCAAGCTGTGAGTAGTACTAATGAACCTTTTGTACACTTAAAATCCCCTTAGTATTCAATCCTTTAAACTGGCCTTCGAAAGCAACCAGATATACAAGGTATGAGCACATGTGAAACTCGTGAGCAACCAAGAAGTTGGTCAATTGTTTGTCGAGAACATCGTTGATCAAAGATGCCCAGTCGTAGTGCTCCCTTTTGTTGATGATCTGAGCCATGACGTAATACATCCAAGGCTGAAATTTGTGAGCATCTGCCTGACCCGTGACACGGTTAAGAAGGGTGATCATAACCACATATTGATCTTTGAACTCTCCTCGACCTACATTCTTTGGCAAACTAGTCCTTTTCTGCTTGAGCCATCTATCTGCCATTCTCCCTTGGCACTTTTCCTTATCAGCATCAAACGCCCTTTTGCATCTGTCCATAGAAATGACCAAATTATTCGGATTCAGAGGAATACCGAAACACCTTTCGACATCCTTGGGTTTGAGACTACAAATCATTCGCCCATCCACTGATTGAATTTCTCGTGTAGCAAAGTTATAATGCTTTATAGAAGCCATAACGAACTCTATACATTGTGTTGTGATGGGACGAGAAGCCGCTTCCAGCAACCTGGATTCATCGAGGTTTTGAAGTGGGATCCGATCAATCTCTGAAGCCTTTAAATCAAATTCTAGATACACCTGATGCAAATCTATGTCAGTCATTCTGATGAAATCATGAATTAAGACCGATTTAGTCTTGAATTCAGTCTAAGTGAACTACATTCTGAAAAACTCACCTGTTGACTATGAACACGGCTATATTCTGACAACTTTTTTGAAAAGCTAAAATATCTCTTGATGAGGCTAAAAATAGCTTGTCCAGGGGCAATTTTCACAAAAACTTCTGAGACGTGGGTTTTGTAGAGAATGAAATTCTAAGCCAACCCACAACGTCAGAAATTCAAAAAAATGCTATTTTACTTGACATGCAAAGACTTTTCGGAATAGAAACAGCATGCAAAACTGGGCTTCAGAAACTTTTTCTAACAAAAAATTCTGGCATATGGGTTTTGTTGCCTCTGATGAACTGATCACACCCAGATTCTTCGTTTTTCAAAATTATGACTTTCTCTCAACCATGCAAAGGAATCTCCGGAAAAAAAAAAAAAGCAAAGCTTCAAAAATTGAAGCTACGAGGCATTTTTTCCTGAAAAATTCTAGCGCATGGGTTTTGTAGAGAAAAAGTTTCTAAGCAAACCTAGATGATCTGATACTGAAAAAGACGCCTTTTACTTTGACATGCAAAAGAAAACCTAAGACAAGGATAGAAGAATTATGAGGTGAGAAAATAGAATTTATAATCTGCCTCAAGAAATTCGCCTTCTTGCCTTAATCTGATGAAAGCTGCCAAAAATCTGTCAAAAAAATGAAGCATGCAACACTATCCTACTGAACAATCTGGACCTGTAGATGCGAAGAACACTAAACAATTCTTATTGTAGCACCTTCAAATCTTGCATGCACGAAGAAAATTGTGTTTGCTTCCACGTGTTGGAAAAATAATGGACGCCCAAATGCATATTTAAAGAATTCTTGAAGAAAGGTGTCAACTTTGCATGCAAATGGGATGCCATAATCTTATTGGACCTCCTTTCTAGTTAACTGAATGAAAAATAAGCCCTAAAATTGGCGCCACCTCCATGCACTTCAGTTATCTATGCATGCAAAAATAAATTCACTAATTGCAAGCAAAAATTAAGTCTTGTTGAAGTCGACTTGAGAAGTTTAACTGAAGATTTAATATTATTTTAATTCAATTAACTAACTCCTCCATTTTGGGGTGGCCCACTCACTTCAGTTCAAAAGTCAAACTTTGACTTTAGGCATCACCTTTCCAGACAGCCAATTTCTTGAAAATTTTAACTTGCAAATGTCACCGGAGCCTATATTCAATCCTGAATTCTGGATGCCCAGTTGATCTTGAAACTATGCTGATGGATTCATCACGTAGCCAAAACAAGTCTAACTAGGGCGCCTTTTCCCAAAAGAGTGCATATGACACCAGACTTGGCCATTTTCCTGATTCTGACTCTCCACGCTTCAATCTACTCCTGCCGGTGACTAATGACTCCCGTCAACTAGATGTTGGATCCATCATGTAGCTGGAAGAATTCCACAAAGATTGACTCTATATGCAATGCCCGAAAGTTGGATTAAGACCCTCAAATGCAAAGGCGCGCCTGGCTTGCAGGGGCTATTTTGGCTTCTAAGAATAATTTTGTAATTTGTAACTTTTAACAAAAAGCTCCACTTTGACCCTCGCTACCGGGAGTTGGATTGCTCCTATGCACGTCCTGATGATTTCATCGCGGAGATAGAACAACTTGGAAGAGATGTTCATGGGAGTGACAAAGCCAAAAAACTGCTTCTAAGACCTCCAGTAGAAGGGCGCCTTTCTCAAGAAAGGTGCATTTTTCCATACTTAGCCTTTTTTCTGCTTGTTTTTATTCTTTAGTATTTTCTAGTGATTCTTCGTCTACAGGCGTTTGATAGATCCTGAGGGCTGACAGTTGGATTCATTGCATAGCTAGGAGGATTCTGCACAAATCTTGTGAAGACAACTGCTGAAAACCTCAACTAGCTGGCCAAAAGGCTAGGTGCCATTGGGCTGTATAGGTACATTTTGATATTTTGACTTTTGTTTTCCCTTCGTCTTACGTGCTCGCAGGATCATTTGCCACAGTTGCTAAGTATGTCTTACGGACTTACGAATGACTATATCATGAAGTAGGGTTGAATCTGAAGAGATCCCCCAGAAACGGTTTCTACAAATTCTATCATCTGACAGATCTAATTCAAGGGCACCCCTGAGCTATAGGGGCGTAGATTCTAAAATTTGACTGTCATCTCTAACATGTAAATCCTCCATAACTTCTGCTTCTGTCTTCAATTTTCGAAGTTTCGCAAACCTGATTGATTCGCTTGATGGCTTGCTGGAAAGGTGATAGAATTCCAGAGAGAATGAATATATTTGCAACCACTGGTAATTGCATTTGGGCCTTCAAATTGAACGGCGCCAAATGTCACCAGACTTGGTAGTTTCGGGATGATTTTCACCATTATGCCTCTCATGATCACAGTGTCGCTTGTTGAGTTGACTGTGTTGAAGCATCATTACCATCGACACAAGTGCATGATTGTATTTCACCATTTTTACGTGTATGGACACTACAAAGTTGACTTGCACGTTGATTGAACAAATATCTCCCACGTTGCAAAGTGAAGCGTTTCCAGACAGAATATTTTTTACAATATTCACCATTTGAAATCCCCTCCGTCGCGAAGCATCTTTTTTAGCATCTTTCACCATAGAATCTTTTACGATGAGTTTCAGGCTTAGATTTTGACACCCGCTACTAGCCAACTACCATTGACGAGCTCAAAGGTCCTAACTTTTGTCCTGAACAAGTGAAAACTACCCACCAAGATTAAACTTATTTTTTCTTGATTCTGACTTCACCATTGTGATCGTGATGTGAAATAAGAAAATCAAAATAATTTTCAGTCAATTCTAACAAGTTTTATTTTTTAGGGTTTTGGGCTATTTTTAGGCTTTTTTCTCCATTTTTTTTAGGGTTTTTTTAAAAGTAACTTTATGGGCATTCATTTCACAACAAAGCTAGAAAACCCTAAATTTTAGGAAAAGAAACCCTAAAATTTAGGAAACCCTATTTTTCCCTCAAATTTAGGGAAATCTAAAATTGAAAACCTGAAATCTAGGTTTTGAAGTTAACTTCATTCTTAACAGACCCAGATCGTCAGATTTTGAAAATTTTGAGTTCTTGACCCTCATGCATGACATGTAAATTTCCACTTTTCCAAATTTTCAACTTCAAACAATTTTGAGATTTTGACTATTTTAAGCACAATGCCTTAATGAAGCAAAAAATTTGGTTTGGGTACAACAGAATATATCAAAGAAGGTAGCAGGAAATGTCTGTGCAAAGGTTGTCATGAAAGTCATAAAAGGATAGCACTTGAAAAGAGTAACATTGAAGATAATGGTTATCAGAGGATGTAAGTATCAGAAACATACCCAAGAGTCAATATGCAGCAAAATGATTCCAAACCTCTTAGTCTGCATCTTGCAATTTCGGTCAGTCCTCCCATCATTGCTCCTTATCTACTCCAAGCTGATAGGTTGCACCCCATTAATAGGATAAACCAAATTCTGCAACTTATCAGGGGAACTAGGCAAGCAAAAGGTGCTGACCTGTGTAAAACACAAGGGGAAGCTTCAGCTAATAAAACCTGCATTAAAAACGATACCACAATTGAGTTATTGCATAGTCTGACTGAAGATGACTCAAATGGTTCCTTAATCAAATCTGATCGGAGTCTCATAGAAATTGATGCTAAAGAAGAAGGCAATATCAAGCCTTTCGCAAGAGCCTTTTAGCTCGATACCTGTGTTGTACCCCAAATTAAAATTTTCGCTACACTTAGGCATTTTGAAGAAATGAGTCCAAATACTGTTAAATCTGTCAAAAAGGTCGAAATTGGGGTTTGTATGTCTTGCATGGGGGTCAAAACCTTGTAATTTTAAAAATCTGACAATCTGGGTCGACTCAGAGTGACCAAATCAACATTACCCAGATTTTAGTTTTTCATCCCTAAATTTTAGGAAAATTTCTATTTTTACCAGCTTTCTAAAAATAGAAACTTTTTTTGGGTTTTTTTGGGTTTCTTTCGAAATGGATACTTGCAAAATTTTCTAAAATAGAAAATTTCTAAAAATAGAAAGTTTGGCTCCTAGGGTCAAGAATGATTTTGATTGGCTTAAAATACTTCCTCATCAGGCTGGTGCAGTCAGAATCAAGAAAAGATCAGTTTTGCCCTAGTGGGTCTATTCTACTTTCTCTAGAGAACCAAGGTCATCAATGGAGGTCATGTCAGTGGCCAGGTGTTAGAATCAGACGTTCAAACGTCAAGAAGAAGCTGTCAACAATGAACATGCACAAAAAAATGGAGAAAGGAGTGAATATTAAGAAAAAGTTGAAAAATGCAAAAATTTGGCTAACTCTGGTGAATCGAAGTGCCTCCAGTCAAGAAGGGCGCCCATACTCCCATGCCTTAGAAAAAAATTTCGTCTCCGGCAGTCGAGACAAAGAAGGCACATCAAACGAGGAAGGATTTTTAAATATGCAAAAAAGTTTCTAAGTCTGCTCAGCATGGGCGCCCGTGAGGAGAATATGCGCCCATCTTTTTAAAGAATCAGATGATAAAACTAGAAGTGCAACTCCCAGGCAATGTTGGTCAGATCTATCTCAACTCCATAGAGAGCTCGACAACGCAATCATCTGATCATTCAACTTCCGGCAAACTCATATCGAACAAGGGGCATGATGAGAGGTGTTTAGAAATCTAAAGGTAAAAACAATGAAAATATTCTAACACTGGTGGACATGAGCGCCTGTGAAGGAGAACGGCGCCTAGGGTTTTGAGCCATCAAATGTCATTTTTCAGAGATGAGCTATCCAGGAGACCCCTCCCAAAATCTTCTTAGCTATCCAGTGAATCCGTCAGCCAGTCAATCTGACAAGTACAATGCCCGAAAATCAGAATCAAACTAGGGTTGAAAATTGAGGAGAAGTTGAAAATAGTGAAAAAATGACTAAGTCTGGATGAAATAGTCGCCTCCAGCCAAGAAGGGCGCCCAACTTCCAATGCCTTAGTCAAATTTTCGGAAATTTCAAAAATTGAAGATGAATACAGTCTAAGTTCATTGCACAATCTTGAATTAGGGTTTTGAAGAGTTAGGGCAAAAGAAAGTTGTTTTCTCAAGGCAAAGCATATTTAAGGCACCTTTGTGTTTCATTATTCATTATTTTCTTGTAGGTGGTCTTCAAGGAGAAACAAAGCAGCAACTTCAAACCCTTATTTTCAAGATTCAAGAGTTTAACTTGCTAGTTTTTCATAAATTTTTGAGATCAGCACTCAAGAAAGCTTGCTTTTTCATGTTTTTCTTATCAGAACATCAAATCTTTGAAGAAGGAGGCCATTACTTTCAATTTTCAGCGAGCTGGTTTATACTAGTTCTATCTTCTGGACAAATTGTTGAAGAATTTTCTCTAAGTTGCAACAGCTGCTTTTTATTTTGCATCTCAAGGAAAACTTCGAATTTATCCATTTCTAATCTTTTGGGTCTATGCTAAACCTTCTTCTAGACAAAACCCATATCACAGCTTTTTCAGTGAAACTTCAAGTGGCTGCTTTTTCAATAAAAGTTCGAGGTTTTCAAAATCTAACCAAATGGGTTCATCCAGAATCTGCTCATGAACAATGCACAGATGCCAACTTTTTCTGCTTTTTTTAGAGAAAATTAGGGTTTGCTGCCTTTTCAATCTTCACTCCAAATTTTCAAAAACGGATGATCTGGGTTTGCTTGTAATGAAATTCTAAACAAAACCTATATCTCAGAAAAATTTCCAAAAAATTTGTCCATTTGATGAAGAAAATCAGCAAGTTATTTTTAGGGTTTGTGTTGAGCTTGTCCAAGCATAGTCAAGTTTACAGTCAATCTTCATGTTTTTCAGCATAGAGCACTCTCCCATCGAATTCAGAGCCAAACAAGTGTTGTACCATGATTATCTAAACAGATGATGTTGGGAAGTGCTTATCAGTATCATCATAGACATAAAACGTCATCATCTCAATTGAAGAACGTGCAGAGGGAGTGGTATGAGCGAAAGGACAAGTGTCACAAAAAGTTGTGCAAAACTCTTCCATGGGGGAATCAAGAAAAGTGTCAGAAGCATAAAGTTGTAGAGCCGCCAAGTTATCAATTAGTGAGTCATCTTTTGAGGCAGCGATGTTTTCCAAGAACAAAACTCATAAAGAAGCTGAAGATGTCAAAGATTCTCTAAGTTTGATTGCAAAAGGGGAGAAAATCCTAGAAAAAGCGTAATATGGCTATAGATATTATCAATGCTCCTGATAGAGAGGCAGTTTCCCATTTTTTGGTGGATGTGAGAGAAATTTAAAGCGACAATATTCTAGAAGCTTTCTCCAAGCTTTCTTTCCATTCTTATCTCACGCTTTCTTTCTATTCTTGTCTCAATTCTTATCCATTCTTTGAAGAAGAAGGAAAACAAATGTAATGAGTTGGCGTTTCCTATTTTAGATGCTTTCTAGGTTTTAGATGTTTTATCTTGTTTTAGGTTTAGAAATAAAGCTTGCATGTTGGCAAGTAGTAGTTGTAAAAGCAAGGAGATTTTAGGGTTCCTTACTCCTCTGCTTAGTTATAAATAAGAGCAGTGTTTGCTCATTTTAGTTGAGCCATGCTAGTGATAACAAGAAATAAGTGCCTTTAGTGCCTGCTCTTTGTTATTCAGTGTTGTTCACTTTGTGTAAAGAGCAAGTTTGCATGCCTCCTTAGCTGAAAATCCTTGTTTAGTGCATGTGTTATGTGTCAATTATAATCAGGTTGATCGCATGTTGCAAGCGTGTTACTACAACTTGCTGTCCCAAAATTGTAATCTTTGTTTCAAAAGTTTGAGTGAATAAAATCTTGAGCATGCCTTTGCTGCCTCGATATAAATATCTTAGATTTCCGTTTATTGTTTTGTGTCAGAAGTGTGAGGAAATAAAATCTTGAAGCTTGCTTTGCTGCTCCTGAAATAAAAGTCTCATATTTCCATAATACTTTTATGATCTCTTCTTTAGCTTGCCTTAAGATGTAAGTTGAAGAAAAGTTTGTTTAAGTATCTTTGTTAGAAAATCAATCTCGTCCATTTCTAAACTCTCTTGTTCTGCGTTTACTTGAGAGGGTAGAAACGTTTTAAGCGTAGGTTAAGTTTTAGCTATCTAGTTTCATTAAAGGGAAAACCTCAGCCGCAACATCTAGTGTTCTATAACCTTGTGTTCTTGCAGCTGAACCAAAAAGATAGGCATAATTAAGTTTAGATTACTTTCTTTATGCAACTCAGCAAAAGAGGGAGCTTCCCCTACTAATTCGAAAAGCAGTTTACTGCACATAGTTGTCTGTTTCCAGAATGCATTCCAGAGGTGCAATTTGAAGTGCCAACAGTTTTTTGGCGCCCACCATGGGGCATGAGGCATAGACCTTCAAGAAAGCTTATGCTTTATGACACGAGAATGACTATTTGGCACCCTATTGTGTGATCCAGCCAAGAGCAATGGGTGATAACAATAATACTGGTAGGAATCTAAGATGTTCACCCCCATTACCTTGGGGTAACATCATTGGACCTTTGGCTTTGCAGGAATATCATGAATTACCTAAGGGGTCAAGGAAGCACTTTCCGCGGTTTCACGGCGATGGAACTCAACATCCTGATGATCATAGTTCAGCCTTCTCAACAACTTGCGGCGTTTTGCATGTGGCACATGAAGACATTGCAGTACGTCTCTTTGTGGAGACTCTTCTCAGGAATGCTGCTGATTGGTTCAATCACCTGGAGCCGGGGATTATCACAAGCTGGGCAACTATGAGCGAGAAATTCTTGGCGAGATTCAAGCCCGTTGAAGACAATCATTGGTTGTTTGCCCCAACTTGCAAATTCAAAGATGGAGCACAAGGAGCACATTAGGGAATTTGTAGCGAAATTTAATCGTCTTGTTACACGAATTTTTTTTACACTTAATCCATCACCGGAGATTCTGATGAGCTGCTTCATTAATGCTCTTCCATTAGAGATAGCCTTCTTTCTCAAGACGGAGAGACATACAAAATTGATGGATGCGCAAGAACATGCCATCGAGTTGGAGGATAATATGATTACTTCCGGCTTGATGAAAACAAAGTCTATCAAATATCTAGATCAGCAGCTGTACCAGCCAAAGAGAAATGATTTTCAGCCATGGTTGCCAGCACCTCCACCGAGACCAATGATTGAAGCTGCACAAAAAGCGATATTTTGTTCTTTTCATGACATCGATGCACATACCGGCTCTACATGTCCTGAAAATATAAGAATGAATCAAATCATGGGATATACTGAAGCTGCACCCAGTTCCAATTTTGTCCCTACATCAAGTTCGAATGTTGTCTCACTACAGACGGACAACTTCGATGGCGACTCCACAGCAGGGTATTTTGAACCCATTATTGAAGAAAAAGAAGACCTTTGCCACTACTCTCTTGAAGTAAATCAAAGAAGACCTTCAATGCCTGTGTTTACAAGTGCTCTCCACTTGAAAGCTCAGAAGGAAGAAGAAAAAAGGCCAAGAGATGAAGAACAAGCTAAGGAAGTAGTTGCTCAGGACCCATCCTTGGCAAATTTTGGCATTGTAAACTCCATGATGAAGACTAAGGTGCAGATTTCACAGCTGGAGTATCTTCGTGATCATCCTGAGCAGCTAGACAAAATAAAACGACATGTAAAGAAAGAAGCTTCAATGCAACCTACATTGCTCGAGTCATTTGTTCTAGTAAAAGAAAAGCCTAAACCTTTCTATATATCTTTGTATATAGGAGGGTTTAAATTGAGCAATTGCATCATTGATTCAGGAGCCTCAGACAACATCATGCCTCTACAAGTGATGAATGCATTGGGACTCTCATGTACAGAAACTCAGGATGAGTGTTATTCACTTGAATCTAAGTCAGTGTCGTTGGTTGGACAATTGGAGGACGCTCAAGCGAGGTTGGTAGCTTGCCTAGAGAAAAAGATAAAGATGACTATTCTAGTGGCTGATATTCCAGCCAACTACGGGATGTTATTGAGTCGGAGCTTCTGCAAAGATCTTGGTGGTGCAATGCAGTTAGATTGGTCATCCACGACCATTCCTGTGAAGGGAGGTAGAATCAAGATAGAACCTGAGCCCAAATCCCAGTTCATAGTGGTGAAAATTCCAACCCCCCCAGCCCAACTATATCAAGAAACAAGTCTCGGTAATTACATGACGCTGTCAGAAATCGAAATTGAAGACCAGAACATTGATTGTTTTGAAAGGAGACTAACAGAAGATACAAAGTTATGGACAATGCATTTAGATGGGGGTTGTTCAACTATAGGTTCAAAAGAAGGGATAAAGATCATTCCCCCTAAAGGATTGCCGCAATTGGAATTCACTGAAGCTGAGAAAGAGGTGCTTTTGTTAGGCCTCAAGAATGCCAAAGACATGGGAATTGAACTCCTATGTGTCAAAGGGGATGTGGAGCTGATCGATGAGCCAATCAAAGGATATTTTCAAGTCAGAAAGGATCATCTACGACAATATAGAAATCGGGTTTGGAATGCGATAGATTGGTTTGAAGAGTTCAACATCAGAGATATTCCGAAGATCGACATCAGAGACATCCCGAGGATGAACAACAACAAAGTTGGCGACTCACTAGTACCTGCTTCCCTCTATGGGCCATATTTTGACTTTTGTCAGGGAGCCTTTGCTTGGGCGTATCAAGATATGAGTCAAGGTGCCTCTACCTAGATATATGAGGATCTGAGAATCTTCATCCCAGAAAATTTGTCTCCTGTGATACCAATGAGAAGAGAAGTAAAGCCTTTCAGGCAAAAATGACATCCTTTCAATAATTTTCTTTTTATGTTTTAGTAATGTGTTTCCTCTTTTTGTAATTTTCCCTTCCGTAATGTTGTGTTTCCCTTTCTCGTAACAGTTTCGTTGTGTTTTAGGTGGTTAAGAGTCTTGTTTTAGGTGATTTCTAGGAATGTCCAACTCTTAGGTGATTTTAGGAAGTCCTGTCACAGGTGACTTAGGGAAAGTTTTGCAAATAGGTCATTAGGATGTAATGCTAACTCCGCTACCCAATGGACAAGGCACTAGTCTAGCTTGAAATCCAGAGATTCTACGGTTCTCCTATGCCGAAAGTATCCGACATGGTCCCCAGATAGAGCCAATGTAGTACCCCAAATTATAAATTTCGCTACACTTAGGCATTTTGAATAAATGAGTCCAAATACTGTTAAATCTGTCAAAAAGGTCAAAATTGGGGTTTGTATGTCTTGCATGGGGGTCAAAACCTTGTAATTTTAAAAATTTGACAATCTGGGTCGGCTCAGAGTGACCAAATCAACATTACATAGATTTCAGTTTTTCATCCCTAAATTTTAGGAAAATTTCTATTTTTAGCAGTTTTCTAAAAATAGAAACTTTTTCTGGGTTTTTCTGGGTTTCTTTCGAAATGGATACTTGCAAAATTTTCTAAAATAGAAAGTTTGGCTCCTAGGGTCAAAACTGATTTTGATTGGCTTAAAATACTTCCTTATCAGGCTAGTGCAGTCAGAATCACGAAGAGATCAGTTTTGCCCTAGTGGGTCTATTCTACATTTTCTAGAGAACCAAGGTCATCAATGGAGGTCATGTCAGTGGCTAGGTGTCAGAATCAGACGTTCAAGCATCAAGCAGAAGCTGTCAAAGATGAACGTGCGCAAAAAACAAAGAAACGAGTGAATATTTTGAAAAAGTTTAAAAATGCAAAAATTTGGCTAACTCTGGTGAATCCAGGTGCCTCCAGTCAAGAAGGGCACCCATACTGCCATGCCTTAGAAAAAAATTCGTTTCCGGCAACCGAGACAAAGAAGGCACGTCAAACGAGGAAGGATTTTGAAATTTGCAAAAAAGTTTCTAAGTCTGCTCAGCATGGGTGCCCGTGAGGAGAATCTACACCCATCTTTTTAAAGAATCAGATGATAAAACCAGAAGTGCAACTCCCAAGCAATGTTGGTCAGATCTATCTCACCTCCGCAGAGAGCTTGACAGCACAGTCATCTGATCATTCGGCTTCCGGAAAACTCAGATCGAACAAGGGCCATGATGAGAGGTGTTTAGAAATCTAAAGGTAAAAACGATGAAAATATTCTAACACTGGTGGACATGGGCGTCCCTGAAGGAGAAGGGCGCCTAGGGTTTTGAGCCATCAGATGTCATTTCTCAGAGATGAGGTATCTAGGAGACCCCTCCCAAAATCTTCTTAGCTATCCAATGAATCCGTCAGCCAGTCAATCTGACAAGTACAACGCCCGGAAATCAGAATTAAACTAGGGTTGAAAATTGAGGAGAAGTTGAAAATAGTGAAAAAATGACTAAGTCTGGATGTAATAGTCGCCTCCAGCCAAGAAGGGCGCCCAACTTCCAATGCCTTAGTCAAATTTTTGGAAATTTCAAAAATTGAAGATGAAGACAAAGTCTAAGTTCATTGCACAATCTTGAATTAGGGTTTTGAAGAGTTAGGGCAAAAGAAAGTTGTTTTCTCAAGGCAAAGCATATTTAAGGCACCTTTGTGTTTCATTATTCATTATTTTCTTGTAGGTGGTCTTCAAGGAGAAACAAAGCAGCAACTTCAAACCCTTATTTTCAAGATTCAAAAGTTTAACTTGCTAGTTTTTCATAAATTTTTGAGATTAGCACTCAAGAAAGTTTGCTTTTTCATGTTTTTCTTATCAGAACATCAAATCTTTGAAGAAGAAGGCCATTACTTTCAATTTTCAGTGAGCTGATTTATACTAGTTCTATCTTCTGGACAAATTGTTGAAGAATTTTCTCTAAGTTGCAGCAGCTGCTTTTTATTTTGCATGTCAAAGAAAACTTCGAATTTATCCATTTCTAATTTTCTGGATCTATGCTAAACCTTCTTCTGGACAAAACCCATATCACAGCTTTTTCAGTGAAACTTCAAGTGGCTGCTTTTTAAGTAAAAGTTCGAGGTTTTCAAAATCTAACCAAATGGGTTCATCCAGAATGTGCTCATGAACAATACCCAGATGCCAACTTTTTTTGCTTTTTTCAGAGAAAATTAGGGTTTGCTGCTTTTTCAGTCTTCACTCCAAATTTTCAAAAACGAATGATCTGGGTTTGCTTGTAACGAAATTCTAAACAAAACCCATATCTCCAAAAAATTTCCGAAAAATTCATCCGTTTGATGAAGAAAATCAGCAAGTTATTTTTAGGGTTTGTGTTGAGCTTGTCCAAGCATAGTCAAGTTTACAGTCAATCTTCATGTTTTTCAGCATAGAGTACTCTCCCATCGAATTCATAGCTAAACAAGTGTTGTATCATGATTATCTGAACAGATGATGTTGGGAAGTGCTTATCAGTATCATCATGGACATAAAACGTCATCATCTCAGTTGAAGAATGTGCAGAGGGAGTGGTATGAGCGAAAGGACAAGTGTCACAAAAAGTTGTGCAAAACTCTTCCATGGGGGAATTGAGAAAAGTGTCAAAAGCATAAAGTTGCAGAGCCGCCAAGTTATCAATTAGTGAGTCATCTTTTGAGGCAGCGATGTTTTCCAAGAACAAAACTCATAAAGAAGTTGAAGATGTCAAAGATTCTCTAAGTTTGATTGAAAAGGGGAGAAAATCCTAGAAAAGCGTAATATGGCTATAGATAGTATCAATGCTCCTGACAGAGAGGCAGTTTCCCGCTTTTTGGTGGATGTGAGAGAGATTTAAAGCGACAATATTCTAGAAGCTTTCTCCAAGCTTTCTTTCCATTCTTATCTCACGCTTTCTTTCTATTCTTGTCTCAATTCTTATCCATTCTTTGAAGAAGAAGGAAAACAAATGTAATGAGTTGGCGTTTCCTATTTTAGATGTTTTCTAAGTTTTAGATATTTTATCTTGTTTTAGGTTTAGAAATAAAGCTTGCATGTTGGCAAGTAGTAGTTGTAAAAGCAAGGAGATTTTAGGGTTCCCTACTCCTCTACTTAGTTATAAATATGAGCAGTGTTTGCTCATTTTAGTTGGGCCATGCTAGTGAGAACAAGACATAAGTGCCTTTAGTGCCTTCTCTTTGTTATTCAGTGTTGTTCACTTTGTGTAAAGAGCAAGTTTGCATGCCTCCTTAGCTGCAAATCCTTGTTTAGTGCATGTGTTATGTGTCAATTATAATCAGATTGATCGCATGTTGCAAGCGTGTTGCTACAACTTGTTGTCCCAAAATTGTAATCTTTGTTTCAAAAGTTTGAGTGAATAAAATCCTAAGCGTGCCTTTGCTGCCTCGATATAAATATCTCAGATTTCCTTTTATTGTTTTGTGCCAGAAGTGTGAGGAAATAAAATCTTGAAGCTTGCTTTGCTGCTCCTGAAATAAAAGTCTCATATTTCCATAATACTTTTATGATCTCTTCTTCAGCTTGCCTTAAGATGTATGTTGAAGAAAAGTTTGTTTAAGTATCTTTGTCAGAAAATCAATCTCGTCCATTTCTAAACTCTCTTGCTCTGCGTTTACTTGAGAGGATAGAAACGTTTTAAGCGTAGGTTAAGTTGTAGCTGTCTAGTTTTATTAAAGGGAAAACCTCAGCCGCAACATCTAGTGTTTTATAACCTTGTGTTCTCGCAGCTGAACCAAAAAGATAGGCGTAATTAAGTTTAGATTACTTTCTTTATGAACTCAGCAAAAGAGGGAGCTTCCCCTCCTAATTCGAAGAGCAGTTTACTGCACATAGCTGTTCATTTCCAGAACGCATTTCAGAGGTGCGATTTGTAATGCCAACAACCTATAATACGGAATATTACGGATTATTCAGGAAGGTACTCTTGGAAAATGTCTGAGACTTTATGCTTCAAATGGCTGGTAGCACATTTTTTTGCAGTGGCAGCATACCTTTCGATTAGCAGATGTTGTGGTGTTTCCAGATTATACTAGCAATGATGTACAGTCAGCTTGATATTGGAAACTTCTTTGTAAAACCCAGTTTTCCACACGATGCATGAGTTGCAGAAAGGTTCTCAGCATTGCATGGAGAAGAGGAATTACGAATGAGTTTAGGACTCCATAAAGAGGATATTGATGTGCTTGTGGTTGGTAGTCCTTTCTTCTACAGTGGTCTGTGGTGAGAACATATCCTGAGAATGAGACCTCTTCAAATGGATAGAAGAAAATATCGGAGACATGTTTCAAATGTTGACACGGAGAACAAGCTAACTATTTTACTTTGAAAGATTTCCTAGAGAAGAATGGTCTTGGGAATAGTGGAAAAAAGAGTATCTGAAGGTTGGTGAGGAGGCAGCTGAGCGCATGAAAAAAGTTTGAAAACATAAAGGGTAGGACAATGACAGTATAACAGTGACAAGAATGCTCAAAAAGAAAATGCAGAGATTAAAGAGATTGATGGTGATATTATTTCAAAGCCTGAGGGAGAAATGATGACAAATAGCAGATTATGACAGTCACAAAGGGTAGAAATATGGATGGACTGCCAACATGAAGAGAATTATGGAGGACAGTAGCATGTCAAACTACATGTCTAGCAGATAGATGCATGAAATCACTTGGAGGATGGTGAAAACTGTGCATTGCCAACTATAGATGAATTTGAGATGAGAACTGAAAATCTCAGTGAAAGGCAGACTAGTGGATGCTACTGATACCTGAGACAAAGAGTACTGTTGGAAAAGTTAGTGAGTCTAGAATGATGAAGGCTCACCCAAAAAGACTTGCAAGATCTCATTCATTACCTTTGTCATCCAGAGATTTAGAGAAGAATAATGACAGCGTGCAACACATAATTTTTGAAAGTCTGTAAGATCTCAGGAAGAAAATCAAGCAAGAGATTTGATATCTGCGGTCCTTTGGAGGAAGCATGCGGTTCACCAAAAGAATTGCATGTTAAAGCAGATGAAAGGATGCAAGTTAGTGTGAGTAGCAGATTATGGACAACCATATTTCAAAGAAGATAAAGGTAAAAACAGTGATCACAGTCTAAGGCACAGAAGAAGGGGCAGAAAAGGCAGTGAACCCTGTGACTTTAAGGGGCAGGTTCGAAGAATTATCAAGACATATCACAATCATTGGACAGACCATGTTCATTATCACCTGCACTCATAAGCATGAAACCCTAAGTCAGTCATGAGGGAAGTCAAGTAGGACAGCAGCTTGCTTATGATACTTAGGGACAGTCATCATTCACAACCACAGTTAATTTGAGATTCATATGGGCAGTAGGTATGATCAAGCAAAGTGACAGAAATTATTATAGTCACAACAATATATTGAGTGACAGTGATACAAAGGACAATCTTGAATGCATAAGATCATAAGTTGAACACTTCAGAACACAGTTTATAGTGAACAGAGTGGCAAGAAGGAAAGTCAATAGTGCAAAGAAGAGGAAAACAGTGCTTTGTTTAGGCATCACCAGGATGCAGGTCCAGATTTTGGATCTTGCAAGTCTAAGGAAGTTTTTAAATCATCTTGAGAGTTTGCTTACAAATGAGCCTGTTGAAGCTGAAAGTGGTCAGCATATTGTTGAAGTTGAACCACAGGGTATTAGCAAGGGTATGGTGGCAGAACGAGTTTTGTCAAAGATGTTTGAAAGAAGGAAGTCACCAATTTTGTAACGTGCAGGAGTGGATGACAGAGGCTGTGGGTGTTACACCCCGAAATTGTATAGCTACTATTTTAGCAATGCTTAGAGCATTCTATTTGTAAGGAAGAATTCGGATGAACAAAATTGTGTTGAACCTTGTTATCAATTTAAGAATCTTTTTACATTTTATGATTGACTCATTCTATGCTCTTGATTATCCTCTTGATTGATGTTATTCTTCGGTAAAGCAATGCATGAAGGAGGATAATTAGTCTTGCTTTTTATAATTGATTTATGTACTGCAAAATGTTATGAGCAAGTAACTACCGTGGTTTTGTGCCAATGGATGCAGGAACAGGAACCATTCCTCCAGGTGAAGGGGAGACATCACTCAAGAGAGGGGCTTGGTCGGATAACCGGTAAAGTAAATCAGTTGAGCATACACACACTTCACTAAGGGTTTAGAGGAACTGAGTCAACTAGGTTTATCTTGATAAGTCATCCTTAAGCTTAGGAGTTTTGGATTACTTCTTTGTGCTTTGTGAGTGGTGTTACTTGTTAACCTAACTTACTGTTTTGTGACCTTGAATGTGGAACGTGAATTGATATATGTACATAGGCAGGCTGTATATGTGTATACATGTATCTCTCATATGTACGTATCAATATGTATGACATGGCAATACAAACGTATGATGGGCAATTATTATGCCATACGCATGTGTCGACATGGCATACATACAGATAAATACACATGACGGTATAAATGAATTATACACATCTATAAACATATACACACCACCTATGATGTTTAAATTATAACATTATTATATTGCTTTGAATTTACAATTAAACATATATAGACATATTTGCACAAATAGGTATATTGAAAGTATGCTAACTGGCTCGCAATACATGTATTTGAATAATTTTATGAAAATGTGTATATGTATATTTAAGTGTAAATATATATAGATAAATATAAATATATATGTTATTATAGTCTAACCAAAATAAATATATAGATATATATATAAGTATATTTAAATATTAAACATTTAAATATATTTATTTATATTGAGAAATAAAACTATAATAGACTATATATAATATAATACATTGTATATGTATATAAGAATTTATATATATTTTTTAAATGTATAAAATCTTTGGAAAATAAATGACTTAACATTTTAAGTCATTTGGGGAAAATCGAATAATTTTACCATGGGAAATAAAGCTATGTTTTGCGTTGAAATATATGGAATTCTTTCACCATAATTTAGCTGGGAGAAATATGCCAAAGTTCAAATATTTCATGGAAAAAGGTCGAAACTTTTGAAAATAGAAAATGAAGGTGCGCTGCTGCAAAACACGCGCGCACGGGAGAGACCAAATCACGAGCTTGTAAAATATGATACTGTAAATGCGTGGTGAAGCCTAAAATCTTGGCCAAGTGGGACGCATCTGTTCATGGACATTTTCTGCTATGGAAACAAACCCGCCAGTTTTGGACGCCATTACAGAGTATGCCTATAGGTGTCACTCAATTGTATTTTACCGTGTGATGTTTGAATTATTCTTCACAAATGGAGGTCTACTCACCTTCTATAAGCTGAATAAGCTTCTGCAATGCCGCCACCATGAGTTTGACACTTTCAAATTGGTAGAGGTGTCGATTCTCATGCCAAAACTATAGCTTGGCATGAGAATCCGAACTCTATAAATTGAGCTCATTTTCTTATCATTTTACCAATTCACAACTTGCCTTTGCTAATTTCGAATTTTCTTTTGAGAGCCACAATTCACCATTGCCATTTTGTCAAGCCTTGTGAATTTTATATGCTGCATACATACATATACGCACCTGCTGTAGAATTCAGTTTTGAGAGAAGTAGTAACCAACATTACCAGGAAATATACTCCAGCCATTCTAAGCTTCAGCTTAAAGATTAGAATCTAGAAGGAACAGTAAGAGAGGGATTAATTAAAGAAAGGAACAAAGGAGTTGCTACTAACTATATCAGAAGCATTCACAAGCAGCAAGGAGGTCAGCTTAAGGAAACAGGCATGAGTGTCATATTCTTAATATCTCTGTTTTAGTTTGTAAATAGATGAAACTACATGTTTACTTTGTGCATTAAATTGTATTATAGTATAAGTAGACCAGTCAAGTAAAAGAGAAAATCAGTTTCCTATTTATGATTGCATAGACTAAAGGGAATAGCTTGTCTGCATTAAAAAGGAATAGCTTGTCTGCATTTTTATGGAAATGTGCAAATTAAATATAAGGGAAAAAGGGGGAAACTGTTATTCCACTTCAATTGGGAAAGAGAAATTGTTTGACTACATTTGTGTGTATACTGCTTGATCTCCTTATATAAAGGAAACGAGGGAACTAGCTATTTATTACTAGGACCAGGATGAAACCAGTACCAAAGTTAGTCTAAAGCTTAAACTTAGTAGGTTAACTAGGAAAAGCTAAGTACTCCATGGATAAAGATTTCCAAGATAGGAGTTACCTGAGGGACACTTGTTGACTGCTTTTCATTTCCTAATTAGGTAGATTGATGTAGGAGGTCTAGGGTGATTGACTACCCATGGTAAAGGACTTAGCCTACGCATAGGATAAGACAGCCTCAAGTCAAACTGAACCTAACTTAGTGCATGTGATAGATGACTGTCAGTTTAATACTGTCAAAACACTTTGGCCAAAGTAGTGTAGTACACCTACATTCACTTAGACTGTGAGACGATTACACTGTCAATTCACTATTGTCCAGATTGCATACTAGATTGAGATTGTGGGATTACAAGGATTTAGTTATGTAGGACACAACACTATGCTCAGTTGGTTAAAATAAAACTGGTTACCCAACCAATCTCTTCGTAGAAGGGAGGGCCGTCTACTTAACAATAAACGTGCGGGGCACCGCATTATAAGTCTATGGTTGGCAAAAAAACACCTGAGTGATGTTTCTCCTCCACAATAGACTTTTGATGAACCAAGGTTTGAAAAGGAAGAACCTGGACCGTCTTATTCCTATTTGCTCAAAAGCTTCCGAGCTGTTTTATACTTGTATGTATTCTTACTCTGTTATTTATTTGGAAAGGAAAGTAATGATGTATTGTGTCAATTGTTTCTTTAAATATGAAATGTTGCAATGAAAAGAAAAGAAAAGTTTATTTACTTTATCATCATGTATGTTTTTCCTTGTATATTATTTGTGAAAGTAGAAAAAAAATTTAATTACCCAGTATGGAGGTTGTTACATGTGGTTTCAGAGCTACCAGATTTAGCTCTGGAACCTATGAGTTCACCAAAGTTTTCCTTTTCCAACATTACCTAATGTTGTGAAAATTCTTGTGTCGGGATGGTACATGTCAGATTAACGGCAAGAAAGTCCATAATCGGGAACAAACGCTACCTGAAGGCCAAGAAGGAAAAGGAGGCAATTGTCAAAACAATTGAAGGAACCAATTACAACAACGCCATTTGGTTAAGTGATACAAAAACCTTCAGCCATGCGCTTTCTCGAATCAATGGTGAGAAGAGAAAGATGAAGTTGGAGGCTATGTACAACTACCTTCCCTCTGTTTCACCTGAAAAGTTTGAACCTTTATCTCTATCCAGAGACATGTCGTCTGAAGAAAGCTCCAGCCTAGCATTCATATTTAGGGATCCTAGAGTCCTTCCAATGGCAGAAGTTATCATGATTTCTTCAAGCAAAGAGTCTGAGGGATACACACCAAGGACCACGCCAGTCGAGAAATGGTCTCATGAACAAATGTCTGCAAAAGGCATGAACCATAAAGTAGATGAACACTTTAAGGACACTACTTCCCGAAATTATGTATCGGACAATAAATCCGAAGGTTACTATCCGTTTTGGGATAGAAATGATGTAGAAACCCTTGTTTCCCCCTGATACTGATTCTGACTGAAGTATTATGTTTTTCTGACGTTTTTGGTTTTTTTTGCAATTTTTGAAGTTTTTTGCATAAATAATGAAGATGGCGATTTTGCAATAAATAAAGAATAAATACTATAAAAATTATATAGCTCTGGAAATGATGATATACGGATGCCAGTATATTTATTTGTCCTCTAAGACGATTACAATGAGTATTCTATTACATGCAAATAAAGGCAATAAATTTTTGTTAAAGAACCTGGCAATATTGCTGCAATAAATGATCTTCAGATGATGGTACGGCTGCAATGATATTTAGCTTCTCCTTCCGTCTGGTGCTCCGGATAAGATCCCAATGCTTAGGCGCCTCCAGGAGTGATGAAAGATGATCTTAATGAAAGGCGTTTTCTCTAGAACAAAGGTACGGCTCAAAAGGAGGTGGTACAGCCTGCAGCAAGTACGGTTGTGTACAGCAGCAAATAGAATAGGTACGGCTCCCTTTAAAGCCTCCAGAATATCAATAAGAATGGGCGCCTTGATTGCAGTAAGCTTTCCAGATGAAGCCTAAGCTGAAACTCTGTAAATAAATAATCTCTGAAGTCTATGATCTCTCCTGGATGAAGAAACCTCTGTACTGGCAATAAATCAGATGTTATTTCACACCCTCTGAACTGCTTCGATGGAGATGGCTCGTACCCCAAAGAATTTCGAACTTGAAACCCTAAGGCTTCTTGCTCAGACAAAACTTGATCAATTTCAATTCATAAAAATGACATAATGCCCAAAACCCAAGGCAAAACCCTCTTTATGCCGAAAAGTGCGATTTCCTTAAGAATAGGGTTTTTAATGAAATATTCATATTTTAATCTTTTAATATTTCAATAGTCACAGCTGAATATTTTAATATAATTTAATTGTCACTTTTGGCCCCTTCTGATGATGGGCGCACCCCTCAAGGCAAATCACTTAAGTTATAATATAACATTATAACTTTATATTATAAATCATTAAATAATTAATATTTAATCAATATAATTAAATATTAATATCTCCCTCGTTACTCATCTGATTACTGATCTGTCTGATGCTGACGAACTCTGAAGTGATTCCGGACACTGCCAAAGCCATACTGCTAAAAATAGCAGGGGTCCCACACTGCCTGCCAGGAACTGCTAAAAATAGCAATTCAGCAAAAAGTCTCTGATTGAGCCAAAACGAAAGACTACTGATCAATCTCTGCTAACTGAAGCTGAGCCAAGCTCCGAAGTGACCCTCTATCCAGTCTATCAGCCTACGAGGGTCGTGTAATAGGCCAATCCTGTACTCCGAGAGATGTCACTGAGAAGGGGACATGACAGTCCGCCCCTCCTGAAATTGCTTGTCCTCAAGCAATCTCAATGCCGGATGCTGCAGAATCTCCTCGCTCTCCCATGTCGCATCCTCAACCGGCAAATCTCTCCATTTTACCAAATATTCCCTGATAGTCCTCCGACGCAACTGTCTCTCCCTGTACTCCAGGATGGACTCAGGTACTAAGATCAACTTTCCCTCATCATCTAAGGGAGGTAAGACTGCAGACGGTACCACACGATGACCCAACGCCTTTTTGAGGTGTGATACATGAAATACGTTGTGTACCCTGCTCTCTGCTGGAAGCTCAAGCTCGTAAGCCACCTCGCCAACTCTCCTCAAGATCCTGAAAGGACCGTAATAACGTGGCTTAAGCTTCTCTGACCCACTCTTCCTAAGAGTGGACTGACGGTAGGGCTGCAGCATGAGGTAAACCATATCACCAACCTCGAAATGCCTCTCCGTCCTCTTCTGATCTGCATACTGTTTCTGCTGATTCTGTGCCTTGGCTATATTTTCCTTGAGAGCCCTCATAGTGTCCTGACTCTCCTGCAACCATCCTCCCGCACTCGGCACTCTACTGTCGCTCAGTAGCAAATCAAGGAAACTCGGCGCCTCATACCCGTACAACGCCATGAAGGGTGACATCTGAATGGTCATATGGAATGTCGAGTTATAGCAATACTCACACAAATGTATCCATTTGACCCACGCCTTCTGCTGCCCTGCAATATAATTTCTGAGATATCCTTCCACCCACTTATTCACTATCTCCGTCTGCCCATCTGTCTGTGGATGGTAACTGGTGCTCGGTGTAAGCTCGGTCCCACAAAGCCTGAAGACCTCCTGCCAGAAATTACTCAGGAACCAACTATCTCTGTCACTCACGATGCTCCGAGGCAACCCATGAAGTCTGAATATCTCACGAAAGAACACCTCTGCTACCTGTGTAGCTGTGTAAGTCGTGGTGATCGGAAAGAAGTGGGCATACTTCGTAAGCCGATCCACAACTACATAAATACAATCACGCCCTTGGGCTTTAGGCAAGCCCGTGATAAAGTCCATCGACAGGCATTCCCACTTCCTGTCAGGAATCGGAAGTGGCTGTAGTAAACCTGCCGGGTACGTGTTCTCCTGCTTGTTCTGCTGACAAACAGGGCACTCACGCACATACTGAAGAACATCTCTCTTGAGTCCTTTCCATGTGAACCTCTCCCGTATCTGCCTGTACGTTTTGAAGTATCCGGGATGTCCTGCTGTAGGGATGTCATGAAAGGCTCGCATAACCATGTTCTTCACCTCTGAACCGGGAATCAGAAATATCCTGTGCTTGTAAATGATCAAGTCATTCACAAGTGTGTACCTGGTATCAACTGCTGATCCCTCAACAATACTAGAAGCCCAACTATCCTTGGCATACTCTGCCACTATCATATGCCTCCAATCCTCCGAAATCTGAACCATAGTGCTCAAGTACGGTCTCCGTGAAAGTGCATCTGCCACTACGTTCTGTGTACCTTTGATATATGAAATATCAAAGTCATAAGCCTGCAACTTACTGACCCACTTCTGCTGTCTGTCATTGAGATCTCGCTGCCCCAAGAAGTGTCTCAGACTGTTATGATCAGTCTTAATGCAAAATTTGCTGCCAACAAGGTATTGTCTAAATTTTGCTAAAGCATGCATAATCGCGAGCATCTCCTTATCATATATGTTGTACAATCTCTCGAGTCCTCTGAGCTTGCGGCTCTCGTACACTATTGGGTGCTTGTCCTGCATAAGCACCGCACCAATGCCCTCACCTGATGCATCACATTGAAGCTCAAACGGCTTCGTAAAGTCGGATAGTGCCAAAACAGGGCATGTGGTCATCAACTCCTTGAACTTCACAAAACACTCCTGTGCCTCAGAAGTCCAAACAAACGGCCCCTTTTTCATCAAATCTATCATCGGGGCTGCATGTCGTGAATAACCATTCACGAACCTACGGTAGAATCCACACAAACCGAGAAACCCTCTCAACTGTGTCAGGTTTGCCGGTGTGGGCCAATCAATAATGGCGCGGATCTTTTCAAGATCCATGCGCACTCCATCTGCACTGATAATATGACCAAGATATAGCAATTCAGTCATTCCCAAGTCACACTTGGATTCCTTGGCGTACAAGGACTCCCTCTCCAAGATACTCATCACTGTCTCCAAATGAGCCAAGTGCTCCTGCCAAGTCCTGCTATATATGAGAATATCATCGAAGAATACCAAGACGAACCTCCTCAGCTGTGAATGAAAAACCCTGTTCATCGTAGACTGAAAAGTGGCTGACGCATTAGTGAGCCCAAATGGCATCACTACGAACTCGAAATGCCCACAATGACATCTGAAGGCTGTCTTTTCTATGTCCTGCTCACGGACTCTGATCTGATGATAACCCGACCGTAAATCAATTTTAGTAAAATAACAGGCACCATGGAGCTCATCGATAAGCTCATCAATCCTCGGTATCGGGTATCGGTTCTTGATTGTCCTCTTATTCAGGACCCTGTAATCAATGCACATGCGCAACGTTCCATCCTTCTTCTTCACCAATACAACAGAAGAAGCGAACAGTGATTTGCTTGGTCGAATGTGACCCATAGCAAGTAACTCCTTTATTGTCTTCTCGATCTCATCCTTCAATCTTTTAGGATGCCTGTAAGGAGTTATCATAACGGGTTTCGCACCCTCCTCGAGCTCAATGATGTGCTCTATCCCTCTGTCTGGAGGTCTACCTGACAGAATATCACTGAACACCTTGTCATGCTTGATTCTCAACTTCTGAATGTCAGGATGATATTCTGTCTTTTGCTGTCCCTCCTGTAAAGGTGCTAAATGACACTCTGCAGCCCACTCTACCATATCATGACGCATGAGCCGCTCCATTCGGCGAAAGGAAATTGTTTTAAGGTCGTTGTCCCGTATTGCCTTAAGTATGTGAGTCTTCCCGTCGACCTCAAAACGGATCTCCATGTCCTTGAGACGAAGTGTAACCTCCTCCAATGAGTGTAACCACTTCATTCCCAAGACTAAATCAATGTCTCCCATATTAACAACATAATAATCTACCTTGAACTCATAATTGTTCAAGCGTAAGGGAAGATCCTTAATCATGCGCTCGCATCTCAAAGTGTATCCATCTGCCACTTTGACTTTGATGCCCTCGAACTCCTCAGTGATGAGTCCACATTTCTCAACAAACCTAGCATCAATGAAATTATGTGTGGCTCCCGTATCAAGAAGGGAGATGACCCTCTGTCCTGCTAACACACCCCGAATCCTGAATGAGCCCTCCTGCTGAATGCTAGATAGCCGTGCCTCCTGTATCTGAAGCTCTGGCTCTGTCTCAACTCTAAGCTCTGGAGCCTCTGACTCTGCATCCTCGAAACTTTCCTGCTGTTCGGAATTTTCTGATTCTGAGTCCTCATAATATACGCACATCACTCGATTTGCCTTGCCCTTAGGTCTTAGAGGACAATCGTGATTTGCGTCATACGGTCCTTTGCAGTAGAAGCAAAGCTTCTTCCTGCGTAGGTCATTAAGGGCCTCACGATCCAAAGGTGGTGCTGCTGATTTACCTTTTGAATCGTTTTTAAAGTCTGATTTTTCTTTGTTAAAATCAGATTTGTCCTTATTTCTGTTAAAGCCCTTATTATCTCTAAATGATGAAGAACCTCTGGAGTTAAATCTACTAGAAGGTGCTGCTAACTCCATGCTTCGTGCTTTCTTCATCGCCTCCTGTAAAGAAGGAGGATCAAAGGCTTTGATCCACCCTCTCAGTGGCTCTGTCAAACCCTCCAGGAAGAGTACTACCAATCGCCTCTCTGAAATGTTCGGAACCATGACTGATAACTTCTGAAAGTCACCAATATAGGACTCCAAACTGCCACTTTGTCTCAACTGAGCCAAATCTCTGAAGTAGGATTCTGGATCCTTCCTGTCAAACCGCTCAACCAATCTGTCCACAAACTCCTGGTATGATGTGATCTTGTCATGCTGTAAGGTCACCATACCGTGGTGCCACCAATCGTAAGCCACTCCCTCAAGATGCAGTGTCGCATAACGGATAGCATCTCTCTCAGCCATCGGGCGTAATGTGAGGAATGTGTCTAACTTACTGATCCATGCCTGGGCTGTCACCTTGCCACTACCATCGAACATCGCTAGATTGGGTTTGTTTGTAGCATGTTTTAGGTCATTGTTCTGATGTCTAGGTCTCCAATCCTGTCGTCCTCTGCGATATTCTCTCCTCTGTGTAACAAATCGGTCAAAGGAAATCCTCTCTCTGACATCAGGTGGTACTAACTCCCACTCCTCGTTCGCTGCCATTAGTGTATCTACGAACAACTCCTCATGCTCCTCACCTGCAATAGCCTCATCGGGCTCCTGTCTCACAAAAGTAGGCCTAGTGGGCCTGTCTGCTGTCCGTGAAACAGTCCTAGGTGCTCTCTGAGATCCTGCATCACTCCTGTTATCGTCACGCTGTGGTGACGGTCTCCTCTGTATACCTAACCTCTAGATTGCCACTGCCAACTACTGTAGCACATCGTTAGACTGCCGCTGACCTGCACGTAAGTCTCTGAGAGTGTTTAGAACCT
>CM021102.1:788831022-788896841 GCA_007115665.2 Sequoiadendron giganteum | reverse complement strand
TTGGTTTTTTTTGCATTTTTTGAAGTTTTTTGCATAAATAATGAAGATGGCGATTTTGCAATAAATAAAGAATAAATACTATAAAAATTATATAGCTCTGGAAATGATGATATATGGATGCCAGTATATTTATTTGTCCTCTAAGACGATTACAATGAGTATTCTATTACATGCAAATAAAGGCAATAAATTTTTGTTAAAGAACCTGGCAATATTGCTGCAATAAATGATCTTCAGATGATGGTACGGCTGCAATGATATTTAGCTTCTCCTTTCGTCTGGTGCTCCGGATAAGATCCCAATGCTTAGGCACCTCCAGGAGTGATGAAAGATGATCTTAATGAAAGGCGTTTTCTCCAGAACAAAGGTACGGCTCAAAAGGAGGTGGTACGGCCTGCAGCAAGTACGGCTGTGTACAGCAGCAAATAGAATAGGTACGGCTCCCTTTAAAGCCTCCAGAATATCAATAAGAATGGGCGCCTTGATTGCAGTAAGCTTTCCAGATGAAGCCTAAGCTGAAACTCTGTAAATAAATAATCTCTGAAGTCTATGATCTCTCCTAGATGAAGAAACCTCTGTACTGGCAATAAATCAGATGTTATTTCACACCCTCTGAACTGCTTCGATGGAGATGGCTCGTTCCCCAAAGAATTTCGAACTTGAAACCCTAAAGCTTCTTGCTCAGACAAAACTTGATCAATTTCAATTCATAAAAATGACATAATGCCCAAAACCCAAGGCAAAACCCTCTTTATGCTGAAAAGTGCGATTTCCTTAAGAATAGGGTTTTTAATGAAATATTCATATTTTAATCTTTTAATATTTCAATAGTCACAGCTGAATATTTTAATATAATTTAATTGTCACTTTTGGCCCCTTCTGATGATGGGCGCACCCCTCAAGGCAAATCACTTAAGTTATAATATAACATTATAACTTTATATTATAAATCATTAAATAATTAATATTTAATCAATATAATTAAATATTAATATCTCCCTCGTTACTCATCTGATTACTGATCCGTCTGATGCTGACGAACTCTGAAGTGATTCCGGATACTGCCAAAGCCATACTGCTAAAAATAGCAGGGGTCCCACACTGCCTGCCAGGAACTGCTAAAAATAGCAATTCAGCAAAAAGTCTCGATTGAGCCAAAACGAAAGACTACTGATCAATCTCTGCTAACTGAAGCTGAGCCAAGCTCCGAAGTGACCCTCTATCCAGTCTATCAGCCTACGAGGGTCGTGTAATAGGCCAATCCTGTACTCCGAGAGATGTCACTGAGAAGGGGACATGACAAATGACCAAATAAGAGAACAACAAAATGAAAGAGAACTACAATTCTCTCAATCTGTAGGGTATGCACCACATAGTTATGTATCCGAAAGTGAGTCGGAAGGGTATTCACCCCTTGACTACTTGAATAGTCATTCGATGTAATCTTGTGGATTCTTTTTGGATTCCCCCTTATCAATAAATAAAACAAAGTTTTTCTATCAAATCAAAATGTCGAATTTTGTGTGAAAATAATTGTTTGTGTGAATGGTGTTTTTTTTTTTATGTTTTCATAAATAGTAAAGTATAACTTAGTCTAACTTGAAATTAGAAATTCAGGTTATAACTTCATTAAATCTATAGTACGAGTTTACGAAAGAACTCGAAACAATCCCAGAGCAAGTCAGGAAAAAGAACCATCATCAGCTGGAATGGAATCTAAACTAGATCAAATCATGGCCAGATTAACCAATCTCGAGCAAGAAAAAGCTAAAGATAGGGTTGAAAAGGAAATAACCATAGAAGAGCTAGAGGAAAGTTCTTCACGTCATGAAGAAAGGGAAAAGTCACCCACTAATTCTATGGAACGAAATAAAAGAATGATATCCTGTGAGCTGACTAGGGATATGAAAAAGATATACCCACCCAAGTTCGATGGAACTGCTGGGGGTGACGAAGCCGAAGTATGGCTTGTTCAAATGGAGAAATATTTTGAAATCCGGGACTATGACGAAGTTACTAAGGCTGCATGGGGAGCCTACCGATTAGCTGGAGAAGCCTCCAATTGGTGGATGAACAAGAAGCTAGAACTCGACATTAGATCATGGAAACTAACTTGGAATGAGTTTGTGGAAATCTTCCGCAACCGATGGCTACCCCAATTATACTATGATCAAAAACTGTCTAACTTCCAAGAACTGAAACAAGGAACCATGACGGTTCATGAGTATTGGGAAAAGTTCGTTCGTCTTATCCGTTATGTTCCAATCTATCTTAAAGATGAACGATTCCGCATACGGATGTTCATATTAGGATTGAATCATTGGATTGGAAGAGAAGTTGACATGCACAGTCCAACAACTATGGACCTGGTGTATGAGAAAGCTATCCGGTAGGAGCAGAAACTTAAGGCAGATTCATACCAACAAGATATGAAAGATCAGAAGAAGGACAGTGAAGTGGTCAGCAGGACACCACCCAAGAAGGAAGAACCCGCTTTTGTTTCAACGAAACACAGAGAGAAACGATCTTGGTTCAATGGTAAGGACTATAAAGGAGATCGCAAAAGAAGTGACAACACTAGCAAGGTCGGTGATGGCACAAGCAAGTCCGGAGTAATCACAGAAAAGAAAGGACCCAGGGCCGGGTGTTTTATCTGCAAAGGTGATCACTATGCAAGTGAATGCCCTGATGGAACTTCCAGTTCACAGTCACGTGGAAATGCTCTGCGCTCACAACAGGCAATGTTCCAACAACGGATTCATGCTGCGGTGGACGATCGGCAGGCAGACTACCAAGTTACTCTGATCAAAGTACTAGGTAACCTTTTTGGCCTACCTATTTCTATATTCATCGACACAAGTGCAACTGAAAGTTTCATTTCACCTAAAGTAACTAGGCAATTGTCTAGAAAGGCAGGACACATGAAAAAGGCATGGAATGTATAATATGCAAACCAAACAAGAGCAAGGGTTGACCAATGTCTTTTTGAGGCTAGGTTAGAGTTACCCAACCTTACCACTGAGGTTAACCTTTATGTCACGCCACTAGGGTCTTACAATGTAATCCTAGGAATGAACTGGCTATGGAGACATAGGGTTGTTGTAGACTGTCAATCCAAGACTATAAGATCCTAGATGATCTAGGAAATCAAGTAGAAATCCAAGGGATACCAAGGGAAGTAATTGTTCGGCAAATCATAGGAATGCAGCTTGTGAAAGCCAAGAAGAAGGGTTGCCAACTTTTTGCAGTGAAAATTGAAGAACTAGGGCAAGAAAATGGAAACTCTGTGTATCAAAGTTCCTAAGAACTAGAAGACGAAGAAATGGAAGAAACAGGGAGATCGGATATGGAGAAATATCCTCTCATAAGAGATTTTGTTGATGTATTTCCTGAGGAACTACCAAGTCTTCCACCTAAGAGAGTGTTCGATTTTTCAATCGACATTGTACCAAGATCTAAACCGGTATCTAAGGTACAGTATAGGATGACTACTACGGAGCTCATGGAATTGAAGACACAATTGGATGAGTTGTTGTCCAAAGGATTAATACGACCTAGTGAATCACCGTGGGGAGCACCGGTGATATTCGTCAAGAAGAAGGATGGTACATTACGTTTATGCATCGATTATCGAATGCTAAACAAAGCAACGGTAAAGAGCAAATACCCGTTGCCACGTATTGATGACCTCTTTGATCTGATGAAAGGTGCGGCAGTATTCTCAAAGATAGATCTAAGATTTGGATATCACCAGCTAAGGGTGAAGGATGAAGATAACTTCAAGACAACATTCAGAACACGTTATGGACATTATGAGTTCAAAGTTTTACCTTTTGGTTTAACTAATGAGCCTGCAGCATTTATGAATCTCATGAATAGTGTATTCAGAGATTATCTGGATAAATTTGTGTTTGTATTTCTGGACGACATACTACTTTATTCCAAAAATGAAAAAGAACATTGTAAACATCTGGAGATGGTTTTACAAAGGTTAAGAGAACACAAGCTTTACAGAAAACTATCCAAGTGTACTTTCTTTCAAGAAAGAATGCACTACTTGGGCCATGTTATTTCAGCTGAAGGGATAGCAGTGGACCCAGCCAAGCTTAAAGCAATTATTCAATGGCCTATACCCAAGAACGTATCTGAAGTAAGAAGTTTTATGGGTGTAGCTGGATATTATAGGAAGTTTGTGGAAAAATTTTCAAAGATTGCCTTCTCTATAACATCCTTGCAGAAGAAAGGAAAAAGATTTGTTTGGAACGAGAAGTGCCAAGAGGCATTTGACCTTCTCAAGGAAAAGCTAACCACCGCACCAATTCTGAAGGTACCAGATCCCGAAGGAAGCTTCACAATCATTACTGATGCATGTGGAGAAGGATTAGGAGGTGTGTTGATGTAGGAAGGACAAGTAATTGCTTACGAGTCCAGAAAACTTAAGCCATATGAGATGAATTATGCTTCGCATGATTTAGAGTTGGCAACAGTAGTTCATGCTTTACAAATGTGGAGACACTACTTGCTTGGAAAACCATTTGAGTTAAAAAAAGATCACAATGGTTTAAGATATCTCTTTACTCAACCCAATCTAAATGCTAGACAAAGGAGATGGTTGGAGTTAATAGCAGACTATGACTTTAATATCAACTATATTAAGGGAAAAGAGAATAGAGTTGTTGATGCTTTAAGTAGAAGACGCCATATTGCATCAATAGTAACAATTCGGAGCGACTTCAAGGAACAAGTGCTTCATAAATGTAAAGAAGACGAATATTACTTACAAGTTAAGCAAGCACTTATTGAGAATCCTCAAGACTCTAGGTATGAAGGATATCAATTTGAGTCAAGTGGGATACTAAGCTACAAAGATAGGATGTATGTACCAGATGTCAAGGAACAGAGGAATCTTGTACGGAAAGAAACTCATGAGGCACCATATTCTGGACACCCAGGAGTGACTAAGATGATGGCTAACTTAAAACCATTATACTTCTATGTAATGTCCCCTTCTCAACAGTGACCTGACAGTTGGCCATTAGTCTATCCTGGTGACCCGTAGACTACTCGGAAGCAGAATTAGGGTTTCCTATATTCTAGGAGGGCGTTCCAGCCATGGTTGGAAGGTGTTTTTGGAATCTTGGTGTTTGGTTGGCAGCTCTCTTCTGGGTTTTCAGAGAGCTTCGCATTGATATGTCTTACATGATGATCCGAGCAAATCCATGGATTTACTATTTTTAGTAAGTCCTATTTCTGGCAGTGGTCCTATTTGCTTCAGTGCATTTGGCTTTCCTCTTCAGATGGTTCAATTGGTTGCGTCTAAATTAGCACCCGGGTACACTTCTTGGAGAGATAAGTTATTTTAATTAAAATAAAACATTATTTTAATTATAACCCCTTGGTCTAGCTTCATAACTTAAGTTGTTTTGAAAGGGGGAATTTAAGGGTGGGGGCCCCATCAAGGAATTATGTGAGTTTTTTATGATTTATCAAAGAGGAAAAAGGACGCCAACTTAAGAAGAGAAGAGTAACTTTTATTTGAATGAGTTTTTTTTCACTAAGTGAAAAGGGACGCCAACTTGAGGAAAGGGTAAGTCAACTTGGAAATTCGAATTTGGTTGACTCATGAGTTTTGGCGCATCTTCTAGAAGCTTCTAGGATGTTCTTCAGAGGTTATATAATGGAGGGCTCATCTTCATGTTTTCCATCTTGGATTTTATGCAAAGTTATGCAGTCGGAATGGTATTGGGATTGCTTCGAGGGATGCATACCTCCTAGCTAGGCTTAACTTCTTGCTTGTAATATAGCAACTAGTTGAGAGATTGATTCTAGTGAACTATTTTGCATTGTAGTTGAGTTGCTTATCATTTTAGTCACTTTTTGCAGTTGTTGTTCTGTCATAGCTGATCCATGTTTTTATTCATAAGTCCGAAAATAAAAATATAGTAGTTATGGGCATTTGTTCTATCTGTTTCCTTGCTAGGGGCGACCCTTCTTGCAAATTTACAGATTTTAATATTTAGTATTTATTTTTTAAAGGCAAAATCGCCTCTCACAGGGCCGTACATTTCTGTTTATGCATTGTTTTTCGTGCCAAAGTAATGGAGGAGTTTTGGGTGGGTTTTAGTACTTGATCTTGGTTGCCCACCTTGTTAGAGCATAATGCATTTTACTTCGTGTCATTTGGTTGGGATTTGAGGAAGATATGAGTGATTTAGTGATGTTGCAAGTTGCTGCACTGCGCCATTTCAATCCCTGTTTCAGTCACAATAGATTGAGAGAAGTCACTTTTGAATGGGCTGGGGTCTAGAAAGTCTAGGATGAGTTTGAGGGAGTTCATTTACATTATTGCAGCATGATATATCTTCTAATCACATATGCTTGGCAGGCTCTTTATGTTATTGTAAGCTGAACAGTAGTACTGTCAGCAACTCCTTTATTTTCAAATCTAACTCTTGTACTTTCCCACGATTGTGGAAGAGGTCGGCTTGCTGCCTATTACTTTACTGCACTGCATTATTATGTTGCTGATCGGCTAAGCCGTCAACCTACTCCCGCTGAATAAGTGGTCGAGTTGCATCTTTGAATTCAGTATTGTACTTTCATTTCCAGTCCTCCCGCTGAATAAGTGGTAGAGTGATTGCTTTCCTTTCAGTTATTTTCAGCAAGTTCTTATTGATAACGATCCCCTACGAGTATGCTCTCACCTTGCCCTTGCTGGGATCTGGGTTGATCAGAAAGTCCAGGGTTCCCTTCAGCTGGTTTATGATTACACTAACGCTAATGGGTGTACTTAGCTGTGTAACAAAATGAAAAAAATTGGCCAGTATATTTCAGTGGTATCAGAGCCATGATTCTGCCAACCTGTGGTCCAGTTGAGTTCAATTACAGATGAGTGGCAGAGCCCACCGATACTACACCACAAGTCAGGCGGGACAACCGCCATATCAGTTTCCGAATACACCAGAAGCAGACACTTTAGCCGAGGCACTCAGAGAAACAAGGCAAACAGTTGACAGAGGTAAAGCAGTGGCAGAGATAGCAGATGGCAACAGACAACCCACGGATGATAGAGAAGACATAATGGAAAGGAAGTTTGACAGGATGATTGACATGCTGGGCCGATTACTTGCAAGGATGGATCAGCAGGCTACAAACAATCCGTCTCATACCCGAAACAACTCCAACGGTGAAAACAGTGGAGTTAATGGGAACAATGGCAGTGGGAGAGATAGAACCATTGGGCAACATGATGCCACGTCTAGAGGATCCGCCTCTAGGCCTCTTTTCCCCACATTTACCCAAAAAGAAGAAGCCCAAGTTGAAGCTGCAACAAACTTTGTTGATGATGCCCGACAAGCCTACTTGGAGTATGCCTCTTTCCCTCCTGATCTTAGGGAGCAGTGGTTGTTTGACCAGTTCATGAATCAAAGGAACCGAAAGAATGGTGGGAGGAATGAATACAGAGTTCCTATGGGTCCTAGAACGGATTACCAACAAGCTCTTGGAAAGGTATCCTTGGCTCATTTCAATGGAAGTGATGCATGCACCGCTAGAGCATGGGTGTAGAAATTGGATAATTATTTATCCTTAAGACCGATGGCGGAAGAAGACGCAATTAAATTTGCCACCCTACATTTAGAAGGTGCTGCCCATGAGTGGCGGTATCATGGTTTGGTCACCCTTGGCCAAAACCTAATCAGAACCAATGAGGAATTCACCAACAAGCTGATTGACAGGTTCAATACTAAGGATCCTGAAGTGAAATTCCGGGAACTTGCTCAGTTGAAACAACATGGGTCCTTGGAATCTTACATTGGGGATTTCGAAAGGCTTTCCGTGATGGTGCCCAACATCACCAAAAGAAGATTTGCGGTGCTGTTCTCACAAGGTCTAACGGAGCCCTTGAAAGGTTGGGTAAAAGCTTTTGACCCACCCAGTCTTGAAGAATCTATCAAGAAGGCTAGAAACATGGAGCTGTCCGCACCTAGGCCTAAGTTTCCATCCAAGCCTTTCCCCCATAAACAAGACAAAAGACACCCTCCAAATCAGCATAAGAAATTTCCTCCTCGATTGGATGATGATGCTAGACAGAAGCTAAGGAAGGAAGGGAAGTGTTACACTTGCAAAGAACCTTGGACAAGGGGACACAGATGCTATGGTAGAGGCCATTCTAACCATATGGAGGCCTATTCTGATTATGGATCAGAATCTGATCAATTACAATAGCAATCAGAAATTGCTGAGAGTGATGAGGAACATGAGCCAGAAGAGGCGGAAGAAGAACAAGGAGGTGAGGGCACCTTTGCCCAACTCTCAAGATTCCAAAAGAATGAGTCCTTCAAGCTGCGTGGCTCAATTGGGAAGCATCGTGTGATTGCCTTAATTGATACGGGAGCAACACACAATTTCATTGATGAAGGTTTGGTTGCAAAGAAGAACCTCAAGACAGAGGAGTTTGAAGGTTTCAAAGTGATGCTTGCAGATGGGTTCTACATCGCTTGCACTCACAAGGTTACTAACATGTCTTTACAGTTAGGTAACCATGAAGTCAAAGACGACTTCTATGTTGTTAACATTGGGGACACTGATGCCGTCCTTGACATTCAATGGCTGCGATCTCTTGGAGAGATCTCTCTGAACCTGCAAACCATGGAGCTAAAGTTCCAATCCGGTGGGAAGAAAGTTGTACTAAGAGGAATGTCAAATGGAGGTCCCCGGGTTGTCTCCTTCAAAAGGATGGAAAGGTTGCTCCGCCATGATGCAGTTGAGTGGGCTGCGGAGTGCATGGTCCTTCCAGCTAGTCCGGTTGAGACAAAGAGGGAATACCCACCGGATATTCAATCTATACTCACAAGGAAAAGTAAAGTGTTTGCTGATTTACCCCCAGGACCACCCCCAGATAGAGGGTTTGAGCATGTTATTGAGCAGAAGAAAGGGGCAAAACCAGTCATGACAACACCATAAAGATATCCGAAGAAACAAAAGGATGAGATTGAGAAAAACATATAGGAGCTTTTAAAGATGGGTTTCATCCGCCCAAGTAAAAGTCCTTTCGCTTCAACAGTGGTACTTGTGAAGAAGAAGGATGGCACCATCCGCATGTGTGTGGATTATCGTGCCCTTAACCAAAGCACCATCAAGAATCGGTACCCCATTCCCAGAATCGATGAGCTCATTGACGAGTTGCATGGTGCTAAGTTTTTCTCCAAGATTGACTTAAGATCATGGTACTATCAGATTCGAATGAGGGGATCTGATGTTGAGAAGACAGCTTTCAGGTGCCACTATGGTCACTTTGAATTCCTAGTTATGCCATTTGAGCTGACTAATGCTTCGGCCACTTTCCAATCCTGCATGAACAGAACTTTCCAGAGACAGTTGAGGAAGTTTGTGTTGATATTCTTTGATGACATCCTCATTTACAGCAAGACATGGGAGGAACATCTCAAGCACTTGGAGGAAGTGCTTAGTATCCTTGAGGCAGAAAGTTTCTTTGCAAAGGAATCAAAGTGTGAGTTTGGTTTGGGAGAGTTACTCTACTTGGGCCACATCATCAATGCAGAGGGAGTCAGAGTTGATCCAGAAAAGATCAGGGCTATCGTGGATTGGCCAACCCCGGAAACTCTAACCCATTTGAGAGGATTCTTGGATCTATGTGGTTTTTACCAAAAATTTGTGAAGGGTTATTCACAAAATGCTGCTCCTCTTATAGATCTAACTAAGAAAGGAGCATTCTTGTGAACAGAAAAGGCACAAGTTGTCTTTGATAAATTCAAGAGGATCATGAGCTCTTGTCCGGTCTTGGCCATACCGGATTTCTCAAAATCTTTTGAGCTGCAATGCGATGCTTCGGGAGAAGGAGTTGATGCTGTTTTGATGCAAGAAAAGCACCCCATTGTGTTCGAAAGCAGAAAATTAAGAGGCATTGAAAGAACCTACTCAATTTATGACAAGGAAATGCTTGCAATCATGCATGCATTAGCCAAGTTTAGACAATACTTGGTGGGCAGTAAGTTTGTTGTCAAGACTAATCACAACAGTCTCAAACACTTCATGCATCAGAAGGACTTGAATGAAAGACAGCAGAAGTGGGTAAGTAAGCTACAGGCTTATGATTTTGACATTGAGTATGTCAAGGGGAAGAATAATGTGGTGGCAGATGCATCGTCCTGAAGGCCTCACTTGAGCTCATTGTGCGAGCTTACAGCTGATTGGAGAGAGTTGTTGCTTGCTGATTATGCCAAAAATCAGTTTGCAACCAGCATTATTGAGGGTACTTGTCAGGATGAAAAGTACAAGGTAGTTGATGGGCTGATCCATTACAAGGATAGGATCTTTTTGGTGTCTGATTCCAAGCTCAAAAAGAAGGTTTTGCAAACCTTCCATGACATTCCACTTGCTGGTCACGAAGGTTACTTTAAGACTTACCGGCAGATCCATGAAAGATTCACGTGGAAAGGGTTGAAGAATGAGGTGTTGAGTTACATCAAGGAATGCCATACTTGCCAGATGAACAAAAATGAGCACACATACCCCGCCAGACTGTTGCAGCCCCTACCCGTTCCCAATCAAAAATGGGAAAGCATCTCTATGGACTTCATCACGGGGTTGCCTAAGACACAAGGGAAGGATTGCATCTTCGTGGTAGTAGACAGATTAACAAAGTTTGCTCACTTCTTCGCCATCACCAGTTCATTTACAGCAACTCAAGTGGCTGAGTTGTTCTTTCATGAGGTGTTCAAGTTGCATGGTTTGCCAAAGAACATTGTGAGTGATAGGGACAGCAAGTTCCTAAGCACCTTTTGGCAAGAGATTTTCCGGATGAGTGGTACAGTGCTTACTCCGAGTACTAGTTATCACCCCCAAACCGATGGTCAAACAAAAATTGTGAACAAGTGGTTGGAGGGTTATCTCCGGAATTATGTTTCAGAACAGCAAAAGGCTTGGGTCAGATGGCTTCATTTGGGGGAATACTGCTACAATTCATCCTATCACATGTCCATTAGGATGTCTCCGTTCAAAGCCCTCTATGGCTATGAGGCTATCAGCTTTGCAGATTTGGTATTTGGGGATAGCAAGGCACCACAGGCCAAAAATATGTTACAGCAAAGTCAGGATATTCTGAAAGCATTGAGGAACAACATACAGATTGCACAGAATCAGCAGAAATTGTACTCTGATTAACGGTGTGTTGAGCGCTCTTTCGAGGTAGGAGACATGGTTTACCTTCGCCTTCAGCCGTATCGACAGTCTACTCTCAAGAAGAGTGGAGTTGAGAAGCTAAAACCCCGCTTCTATGGGCCTTTCAGAGTCATCAGATCGGTGGAAACAGTAGCCTATGAGCTGGAATTACCACCTAGCAGTAAGGTACACAATGTCTTTCATGTGTCTCGCCTTAAAAAGGCGTTAGCACATAACATTGTTGTTTCATCCGACCTTCCCCCACTGGATGAGGAGGGGTTGTTGGTTCTAGTTCCTGAAGAAATTATCAATTCCAGGGAACGCTCTTTGAGGAGGAGGACAATCAAAGAGTATTTGGTGAAATGAAAGAATTTGCCCTTGGAAGATGCCACTTGGGAGAATGAGGAGATCTTGCAGCATCCTGGTTTACAGCTGCTTGTGGGCAAGCAATTTTGGGAAGGGTGGACTGTAATGTCCCCTTCTCAACAATGACCTGACAGTTAACCGTTAGTCTATCCTAGTGACCCGTAAACTACTCAGAAGCAGAATTAGGGTTTCCTATATTCTAGGAGGGCGTTCCAGCCGTGGTTGGAAGGTGTTTTCGGAATCTTGGTGTTTGGTTGGTAGCTCTCTTCTGGGTTTTCAGAGAGCTTCACATTGATATGTCTTACATGATGATCCGAGCAAATTCATGGATTTACTATTTTTAGTAAGTCCTATTTCTAGCAGTGGTCCTGTTTGCTTCAGTGCATTTGGCTTTCCTCTTTAAATGGTTCAGTTGGTTGCGTCTAAATCAGCACCCGAGTACAGTTCTTGGAGAGATAAGTTATTTTAATTAAAATAATGTTTTATTTTAATTATAACCCCTTGGTCTAGCTTCATAACTTAAGTTGTTTTGAAAGGGGGAATTTAAGGGTGGACGCCCCTTCAAGAAATTATGTGAGTTTTTTATGATTTATCAAAGAGGAAAAAGGATGCCAACTTAAGAAGAGAAGAGTAACTTTTATTTTAATGAGTTTTTTTTCACCAAGTGAAAAGGGATGCCAACTTGAGGAAAGGGTAAGTCAACTTGGAAATTCGAATTTGGTTGACTCATGAGTTTTGGCACATCTTCTAGAAGCTTCTAGGATGTTCTTCAGAGGTTATATAATGGAGGGCTTATCTTCATGTTTTCCATCTTGGATTTTATGCAAAGTTATGATGTCGGAATGGTATTGGGATTGCTTCGAGGGATGCATACCTCCTAGCTAGGCTTAACTTCTTGCTTGTAATACAGCAACTAGTTGAGAGATTGATTCTACTGAACTATTTTGCATTGTAGTTGAGTTGCTTATCATTTTAGTCACTTTTTGCAGTTGTTGTTCTGTCACAGCTGATCCATGTTTTTATTCATAAGTCCGAAAATAAAAATATAGTGGTTCTGGGCATTTGTTCTATTTGTTTCCTTGCTAGGGGCGACCCTTCTTGCAGATTTACAGATTTTAATATTTAGTATTTATTTTTTAAAGGCAAAATCGCCCCTCTCACAAGGCCGTACATTTCTGTTTATGCATTGTTTCCGTGCCAAAATAATGGAGGAGTTTTGGGTGGGTTTTAGTACTTGATCTTGGTCGCCCACCTTGTTAGAGCATAATGCATTTTACTTCGTGTCATTTGGTTGGAATTTGAGGAAGATATGAGTGATTTAATGATGTTGCAGGTTGTTGGACTACGCCATTTCAGTCCCTGTTTCAGTCACAACAGATTGAGAGAAGTCACTTTTGAATGGGCTGGGGTCTAGAAAGTCTAGGATGAGTTTGAGGGAGTTTATTTACATTATTGCAGCATGATATATCTTCTAATCACATATGCTTGGCAGGCTCTCTATGTTATTGTAAGCTGAACAGTAGTACTGTCAGCAACTCCTCTATTTTCAGATCTAACTCTTGTACTTTCCCACGATTGTGGAAGAGGTCGGCTTGCCGCCTATTACTTTACTGCATTGCATTATCATGTTGCTGATCGGCTAAGCCGTCAACCTACTCCCGCTGAATAAGTGGTCGAGTTGCATCTTTGAATTCAGTATTGTACTTTCATTTCCAATCCTCCCACTGAATAAGTGGTAGAGTGATTGCTTTCCTTTTAGTTATTTTCAGCAAGTTCTTATTGCTAACAATCCCCTACAAGTATGCTCTCACCTTGCCCTTGCTGGGATCTGGGTTGATCAAAAAGTCCAAGGTTCCCTTCAGCTGGTTTATGATTACACTAACGCTAATGGGTGTATTTAGCTGTGTAACAAAATGAAAAAAATTGGCCGGAAACGGATGGGCAAACTGAGAGAGTAAATCAAGTTATGGAAGACCTACTTAGAGTATATTGCATTGATCAGCAATAGAAGTGGGAGGACTATATATCCTTGGTCGAATTTGCATATAACAACTCTTATCATTCTGCAATTAAGATGGCTCCATTTGAAGCCGTGTACGGTCGAAAGTGTCGGATTCCTATTAGTTGGGATAAACTTGAGGATCGAGTAAGTCTTGGGCCTGAAATGTTAGCAGAGATGGAAGAACAAGTTAAGGTTATTAGGCAAAGGTTAGCAGAGGCTAACAGTCGACAGAAAAGTTATGCGGATGCTAAGAGAGTGCCGCGAAGTTTTGTCATTGGTGACAAGGTACTTTTGAGAGTAAAACCTCACAAAAGTTCTATTAACTTTGGAAAGAATTCTAAATTGGCCCCACATTATGTTGGACCCTTTGAAGTTTTAGAAGAAGTGAACCCTGTAGCATACCGAATCGCTTTGCCACCCATTCTTGCCAGAATGCATAATGTCTTCCATATGTCTTACCTTAAAAAGTATATACTAGGAGATAATCATGTTATTGAATGGACTGCCTTACAGGTAAGGGACCCCGTAGTAGTAACTCTCGAGCTCGTCAAGGTGCTAGAAACATGTAAGCTACACTTACGTAACCGAGAAGTCTCGCAATGCAATGTTCAGTGGGACCAGTATGCGAATGACTCAACAACTTGGGAGAACTATGCAAAAATCCGAAGAAGATTTCGTGACATTCTGAAAGCCTTTGAGAATGAAGAATAATAAATGTTTCGTTTTGTTTTATGCTTTGAATAATACCTTTGGTCATCAGGGATGATGAATCATAAGGGGGGGAGTATGTTACACCCCGAAATTGTATAGCTACTATTTTAGCAATGCTGAAATATGCCAGCCAATTTTTTCATTTTGTTACACAGCTGAATTCACCCATTAGCATTAGTGTAAACATAAACCAGCTGAATGTAACCCTCTCCTCTGATCAACCCAGATCCCAATGCAGGCAAGGTTGAGAGCATACACGAAAGGGGATCGTTAGCAAACAAGAACTTGCTGAAAGTAACTGAAGAAGAGCAATCACTCGACCACTTGTTCAGCGAGAGGGCTGGAATTGAAAGTACAGTATTGAAATAAAGTGCAACTCGACCACTTATTCAGCAGGAGTATTTTGACAGCTTAGCCGATCAGCAAATGATGAGAATGCATTATAATAAAGGTAAATAAGCAGCAAGCCGGCCTCTTCCACTTGTTCAGCGGGAATGCAGTGATTAAATTTAAACTATAGACTGGAAGAGTGCCAGTCCCTTCCACAATCGTGGGAAATAGCTAAAGCCAAGAATACTGGCAGTACTACTGCTCAGCTTACAATTTGATAAAACTTCATGTCGCCCGGATAAGTTTAAATTGCTCCAATGAAATAAGAAGACTTCCCTATACCTATCTTGACCTCACAAACAGCAAACCCAACTCTCGAACCCCATTATGCTAATCTGGTTATGTCAAACCTGCACTGAAATTGCAGAATCAGCAACATAGAAATTCATTCATTTAATGATAACTCACTCAATTTTCACCCGAATCCCATGAAACCAAGTGCAAACATGTTTAATGTTAAAGGTGCCCAAGAAGGAACCAAGAAACCAACCAAAACACAACACATTCATTTTGCACGCATCCCAATGCACTCCCAAATGGTATGGCCCTCAACAAGGGGCGATTTTGCCATAATAAAATAAAGACCCAACAATAAAATCTGCAATTTCGTGGAAGGGGTCGCCTCAACCAACCAAGCATAAACCACAAACACCCATAAGCAAATAAAAATCACTCAAATACTTATGATTGAAAAACCAGTTCAACCACAGCCAAAACAGCAACTGTGAAATGGACTGAAATTGCTATACTCTATCTCAAAATGCAAAACAACTCTAAGGAATCGAACTCTCAACTAGTTGCTATAATTCAAGCAAGAAGCTAAGCCAGCTAGGAAGTATGCATCCCTCGAAGCAAGTCTAATACCATTCCGGCAACATAACTTTGCAATAAACTCAAGATGCTGAATGCAAACCCAAAACCTCCTTCTTATAATTTTGCCAAGCACCTCTAGAACCTTCTAGAAGGTGCGCTCCACTCAAGGGTTGCCCTAATTCTTTGTTGACCTTTTGACTCTCAAGATGGCGTCCCATTTCTCAAGGTAATTCCCACGCCTTTTTACTTATTACATTCTTCTTCATGTTGGCGTACCTTTTCCTCAAGTCAACATTAATAAACAAAGATACAAATTCACTTAAATCTTTGGATGAGGCGCCTACCCATAAAATTCCCCTTTTTAAAAATGACTTAAGTTGGGAAGCTAGACCAAGGGGGAAATATAATTAAAATAAAACATTATTTTAATTAAAACAACTTATCTCTCCAAAACTGCATCCAAGCGCTAAATCTGATACTGCCAGCTGAACCAACTAATGAGGCAAGCCAAGAACACTGAAGCCAACAAGACCACTGCCAGAAATAGAATTTACTAAAAATAGTAAATTCCGGAAGTAACTCGGATCATCGTGCCAAATATACCATCACGAAGCTCTCTGAAAACCCAGAAAAGAGCTGCCAACCAAACACCAAGATTCCAGAAGCACACTCCAACACAAGCTGAAATGTCCTCCTAGAAGATAGGGAACCCTAATTCTGCTTCCGAGTAGTCTACGGGTCACCAGGATAGACTAACAGCCAACTGTCAGATCATCGTCGAGAAGGGGACATTACAGTCTGCCCTTCCCAAAATTGCTTGCCCACAAGCAACTGTAAACTAGGATGCTGCAAGATCTCCTCATTCTCCCAAGTGGCATCCTCTAATGGCAGATTCTTCCATTTCACCATAAATTCTTTGATTGTCCTTCTCAAAGAACGTTCCCTGGAATCGATGATTCTTTCGGGAACCAACACCAACAATCCTTCCTCATCCAAAGGAGGAAGATCAGATGAAACAACAATGTTATGCCCCAATGCCTTTTTGAGGCGAGACACGTGGAAAACATTGTGTACTTTATTGCTAGGCGGTAACTCCAGCTCATAAGCCACTGCGCCAACACTTCTGACAACTCTGAAAGGCCCATAGAAGCGGGGTTTCAACTTCTCAGTTCCACTCTTCTTGAGAGTAGACTGTCTGTAAGGCTGAAGACGAAGGTAGACCATGTCCCCCACTTCGAAGGAGCGCTCAATCCGCCGCTGATCAGCGTACAACTTCTGTTGATTTTGTGCCATCTGAATGTTATTCTTCAAGGATTTCAGAATATCCTGACTCTACTGCAGCATATCTTTGGCCTGAGGTGCCTTACTATCTCCAAACACCAAATCTGCAAAGCTGGTAGCCTCATAACCATAGAGGGCTTTGAATGGTGACATCCTAATAGACATGTGATAGGATGAATTATAGCAGTATTCCCCCAAGTGAAGCCATCTGACCCAAGCCTTCTGCTGTTCTGAAACATAATTCCGGAGATAACCCTCCAACCACTTGTTCACAATTTTTGTTTTACCATCGGTTTGGGGGTGATAACTGGTACTCGGAGTAAGCACTGTACCACTCATCCAGAAAATCTCTTGCCAAAAGGTGCTTAGGAACTTCCTGTCCCTATCACTCACAATGTTCTTTGGCAAACCGTGCAACTTGAACACCTCATGAAAGAACAACTCAGCCACTTGAGCTGCTGTAAATGAGTTGGTGATGGCGAAGAAATGAGCAAACTTTGTTAATCTATCTACTACCACAAAGATGCCATCCTTCCCTTGTGTCTTAGGCAACCCGTGATGAAGTCCATAGAGATGCTCTCCCATTTTTGGTTGGGAATAGGTAGGGGCTGCAACAGTCCAGCGGGGTATGTGTGCTCATTTTTGTTCATTTGACAAGTGTGACATTCCTTGATGTAACTCAACACCTCATTCTTCAACCCCTTCCATGTGAATCTTTCACAGATCTGCCGGTAAGTCTTAAAGTAACCTTGGTGACCAGCAAGTGGAATGTCATGGAAAGTTTGCAAAACCTTCTTTTTGAGCTTAGAATCGGATACCAAAAAGATCCTATCCTTGTAATGTATCAGCCCATCAACTACTTTGTACTTTTCATCTTGACAAGTACCTTCAATAATGCTGGTTGCAAATTGATTTTTGGCATAATCAGCAAGCAACAACTCCCTCCAATCAGCTGTAAGCTCGCATAATGAGCTCAAGTGAGGCCTTCGAGACAAGGCATTTGCCACCACATTATTTTTCCCCTTGACATACTCAATGTCGAAATCATACTCCTGTAGCTTACTCACCCACTTCTGTTGTCTTTCGTTCAAGTCCTTTTGATGCATGAAGTGTTTGAGACTGTTGTGATCAGTCTTGACAACAAACTTACTCCCCACCAAGTATTGTCTGAACTTGGCTAATGCATGCATGATTGCAAGCATTTCTTTGTCATAGATTGAGTATGTCCTTTCGATGCCTCTCAGCTTTCTGCTTTCGAACACGATGGGGTGTTTCTCTTGCATCAAAACAGCACCTACTCCTTCTCCCGAAGCATCGCATTGCAGCTCGAAAGGTTTAGAAAAATCCGGTATGGCCAAGACCGGACAAGAACTCATGATCCTCTTGAATTTATCAAAGACAACTTGTGCCTTTTTTGACCACAAAAATGCCCCCTTTTTGGTTAGATCGGTAAGAGGAGCAGCACTTTGCGAATATCCCTTCACAAACCTTCTGTAAAAACCACAGACCGAAGAACCCTCTCAAATGGGTTAGAGTTTCTGGGGTTGGCCAATCCATGATAGCCCTGATCTTTTCTGGAACAACTCTGACTCCCTCTGCACTGATGATGTGGCCAAGGTAGAGTAACTCTCCCATACCAAATTCACATTTTGATTCTTTTGCAAAGAAACTTTCCGTCTCAAGAATGCTGAGCACTTCCTCCAAATGTTGGAGGTGTTCCCCCCAAGTCTTGCTGTAAATGAGGACGTCATCAAAAAATATCAACACAAACTTCCTCGACTGCCTCTGGAAGGTTCTATTCATGCAAGATTGGAAAGTGGCCGAAGCATTAGTCGGCCCGAACGGCATGACTAAGAATTCATAGTGACCATAGTGGCACTAGAATGTCGTCTTCTCCACATCCGACCCCCTCATCCAAATCTGATAGTATTCTGACCTTAAGTCAATTTTTGAGAAAAACTTAGCACCATGCAGCTCGTCAATAAGCTCATCGATTCTAGGAATAGGGTACCGATTCTTGATGGTGCTTTGGTTCAAGGCACGATAATCCACACACATGCGGATGGTGCCATCTTTCTTCTTCACAAGTACAACTGTTGAGGCGAAAGGACTTTTACTTGGGCGAATGAAACCCATCTCCAAGAGCTCCTTTATGTTTTTCTCAATTTCATCCTTTTGTTTCTTAGGATATATGTATGGTGTTGTGATTACTGGTTTGGCCCCTTCCTTCTGCTCAATGACATGCTCAAACCCTCTATTTGGAGGTGGTCCTGGGGGTAAATCAGCAAACACTTTACTTCTTTTTGTAAGCACAGATTGAATATCCGGCGACTATCCCCTCTTTGTTTCAACCGGACTAGCTGGAAGGACCATGCACTCCGCAGCCCACTCAACTGCGTCATGTCGGATCAACCTTTCCATCCTTTTGAAAGAGACAATCCGGGGACCTCCATTTGACATTCCTCTTAGCACTACTTTCTTCGCATCGGATTGAATTAAGCTCCATGGTTTGCAGGTTCAGGGAGATCTCTCCAAGAGATCGCAACCATTGAATGCCAAGCACGGCATCAATATCCCCAATGTTAACAACATAGAAGTCGTCTTTGACTTCATGGTTACCTAACTGTAAGGACATGTTAGTAACCTTGTGAGTGCAAGCGATGTGGAACCTATCCGCAACCATCACTTTGAAACCTTCAAACTCTTTTGTCTTGAGGTTCTTCTTTGCAACCAATCCTTCATCAATGAAGTTGTGTGTTGCTCCAGTATCAATAAGGGCAATCACTCGATGCTTCCCAATCGAGCCACGAAGCTTGAAGGACTCGTTCTTTTGGAAACTTGAGAGTTGGGCAAAGGTACCCTCACCTCCCTGTTCTTCTTCCACCTCTTCTAGCTTATGTTCTTCATCACTTTCAGCCATTTCTAATTGCTGCTCTAAGTGATCAGATTCCGATCCATAATCGGAATAGGCCTCCATATGGTTTGAACAGCCTCTACCATAACACCGGTGTCCTTTTGACCAAGGCTCCTTGCATGTGTAACACTTTCCTTCCTTTCTAAGCTTGTCTCGAGCATCATCATCCAGCCTAGGAGGAAATTTCTTGTGCTGATTTGAAGAGTGCTTTTTGTCTTGCCTGTGAGGGAAAGGCTTGGACGGAAACTTGGGTCTTGGTGCATACAGCTCCATGTTTCTAGCCTTCTTGATGGTTTCTTCAAGGCTTGGTGGGTCAAATGCTTTTACCCATCCCTTCAACGGTTCCATCAGTCCTTCAGAGAATAGCACCACTAATCTACTTTCAGTGATGTTGGGCACCATCACGGAAAGTCTCTGGAAGTCTCCAATGTATGTTTCCAAGGAACCATGTTTTAACTGAGCAAGGTCCCTGAATTTCACCTCAGGATCCTTAGTGTCGAATCTGTCAATCAACTTGTTGGTGAATTCTTCATATGTTCTGATCAGGTTGTGGCCAAGGGTCACCAAACCATGATACCACCACTCATGGGCAGCACCTTCTAAGTGTAGGGTGGCAAATTTAATTGCGTCCTCTTCCGCCATAGGTCTCAAGGATAAGTAAATATCCAGTTTCTGCACCCATGCTCTAGCTGTGCATGGATCATTCCATCGAAATGAGCCAAGGACACCTTTCCAAGACCTTGTTAGTACTCCGTTCTAGGACCCATAGGAGCTCTGTATTCATTCCTTCCACCATTCTTTCGATTCCTTTGATTCATGAACTGGTCAAACGACCACTGCTCCCTAAGATCAGGAGGGAAAGAGGCATACTCCAAGTAGGCATGTCTGGCGTCATCTGCAAAGTTTGTTGCAGCTTCAACTTGGATTTCTTCTCTTTGAGTAAATGTGGGGAAAAGAGGCCTAGAGGCGGATCCTCTAGACGTGGCGTCATGCTGTCCAATGGTTCTATCTCTCCCACTGCCATTGTTCCCAATAACTCCACTGTTTTCACCGTTGGAGTTGTTTCGAGTATGAGACGGATTGTTTGCAGCCTGCTGATCCATTCTTGCAAGTAAGTGGCCCAGCATGTCAATCATCCCGTCAAACTTCTTTTCCATTCTGTCATCTCTATCATCCATGGGCTGTCTATTGCTATCTGGCATCTCTCCAACTGCTTTACCTCTATCAACTATTTGCCCTGTTTCTCTGAGTGCCTCAGAAAAAGTGTCTACCTCTCGTGTATTCGGAAACTGATATGGCAGATTTCCCGCCTGACTTCTGGTGTAGTATCTGTGGGCTCTGTCACTCATGGGTAACTGAACTCAACTGAATCACAGGTTGGCAGAATCATAGCTCTGATACCACTGAAATATGCCGGCCAATTTTTTCATTTTGTTACACAACTAAATTCACCCATTAGCATTAGTGTAAACATAAACTAGCTGAATGTAACCCTCTCCTCTGATCAACCCAGATCCCAATGCGAGCAAGGTTGAAACCATACACGAGAGGGGATCGTTATTAAACAAGAACTTGCTGAAAGTAACTAAAGAAGAGCAATCACTCGACCACTTGTTCAACGGGAGGGCTGGAATTGAAAGTACAGTACTGAAATAAAGTGCAACTCGACCACTTATTCAGCGGGAATATTTTGACGGCTTAGCCGATCAGCAAATGATGAGAATGCATTACAATAAAGGTAAATAGGCAGCAAGCCGGCCTCTTCCACTTGTTCAGTGGGAATGCAGTGATTAAATTTAAACTATAGACTAGAAGAATGCCAGTCCCTTCCACAATCGTGGTAAATAGCTAAAGCCAAGAATACTGGCAGTACTACTGCTCAGCTTACAATTTGATAGAGCTTTATGTCAACCTGATAAGTTTAAATTGCTGCAATGAAATAGGAAGACTTCCCTATACCTATCTTGACCTCACAAACAGCAAACCCAACTCTCGAACCCCATTATGCTAATCTGGTTATGTCAAACCTGCACTGAAATTGCAGAATCAGCAACATAGAAATTCATTCATTTAATGATAACTCACTCAATTTTCACCCGAATCCCATGAAACCAAGTGCAAACATGTTTAATGTTAAAGGCGCCCAAGAAGGAACCAAGAAACCAACCAAAACACAACACATTCATTTTGCACGCATCCCAATGCACTCCCAAATGGTACGGCCCTCAACAAGGGGCGATTTTGCCATAATAAAATAAAGACCCAACAATAAAATCTGCAATTTCGTGGAAGGGGTCGCCTCAACCAACCAAGCATAAACCACAAACACCCATAAGCAAATAAAAATCACTCAAATACTTATGATTGAAAAACCAGTTCAGCCACAACCAAAATAGCAACTGTGAAATGGACTAAAATTGCTTTACTCTATCTCAAAATGCAAAACAACTCTAAGGAATCGAACTCTCAGCTAGTTGCTATATTTCGAGCAAGAAGCTAAGCCGGCTAGGAGGTATGCATCCCTCGAAGCAAGTCTAATACCATTCCGGTAGCATAACTTTGCAATAAACTCAAGATGCTGAATGAAGACCCAAAACCTCCTTATAATTTTGCCAAGCACCTCTAGAACCTTCCAGAAGGTGCGCTCCACTCAAGGGTTGCCCTAATTCTTTGTTGACCTTTTGACTCTCAAGATGGCGTCCCATTTCTCAAGGTAATTCCCACGCCTTTTTACTTATTACATTCTTCTTCATGTTGGCGTACCTTTTCCTCAAGTCAACATTAATAAACAAAGATACAAATTCACTTAAATCTTTGGATGAGGCGCCTACCCATAAAATTCCCCTTTTTAAAAATGACTTAAGTTGTGAAGCTAGACCAAGGGGGAAATATAATTAAAATAAAACATTATTTTAATTAAAACAACTTATCTCTCCAGAACCGCATCCAGGTGCTAAATCTGATATTGCAAGCTGAACCAACTAATGAGTCGAGCCAAGAACACTGAAGCCAACAAGACCATTGCCAAAAATAGAATTTACTAAAAATAGTAAATTCCAGAAGTAACTCGGATCATCATGCAAGATATACCATTGCGAAGCTCTCTGAAAACCCAGAAAAGAGCTACCAACCAAACACCAAGATTCCAGAAGCACACTCCAACACAAGCTGAAACGTCCTCCTAGAAGATAGGGAACCCTAATTTTGCTTCCGAGTAGTCTACGGGTCACTAGGATAGACTAACGACCAACTATCGGATCATTGTCGAGAAGGGGACATTACAAATGCTTAGAGCATTATGTTTGTAAGGAAGAATTTGGATGAATAAAATTGTGTTGAACCTTGTTATCAATTTAAGAATCTTTTTACATTTTATGATTGACTCATTCTATGTTCTTGATTGATGTTATTCTTCGGTAAAGCAAAGCATGAAGGAGGATAATTAGTCTTGCTTTTTATAATTGATTTATGTACTGCAAAATGTTTTGAGCAAGTAACTACCATGGTTTTGTGCCAATGGATGCAGGAATAGGAACCATTCCTCCAGGCGAAGGGGAGACATCACTCGGGAGAGGGGCTTGGTCGGATAACTGGTAAAGTAAATCAGTTGAGCATACACAAACTTCACTAAGAGTTTAGAGGAACTGAGCCAAATAGGTTTATCTTGATAAGTCATCCTTAGGCTTAGGAGTTTTGGATTACTTCCTTCTGCTTTGTGAGTGGTGTTACTTGTTAACCTGACTAACTGTTCTATGACCTTGAATGTGGAACGTGAATTGATATATGTACATAGGCAGGCTGTATATGTGTATACATGTATCTCTCATATGTACGTATCAATATGTATGACATAGCGATACAGACGTATGATGGGCAATTATTATGCCATATGCATGTGTCGACATGGCAAACATACTGATACATACACATGACGATATAAATGGATTATACACATCTATAAACATATACACACTACCTATAATGTTTAAATTATAACATTATGATATTGCCTTGAATTTACAATTAAACATATATACACATATTTGCACAAATAGGTATATTGAAAGTATGTTGACTGGCTCGCAATACACGTATTTGAATAATTTTATGCAAAGGTGTATATGTATATTTAAGTGTAAATATATATATATATATATATATATATATATAATATTATATAAATATATATGTTATTATAGTCTAACCAAAATAAATATATAGATATATAAGTATATTTAAATATTAAACATTTAAATATATTTATTTATATTGAGAAATAAAACTATAATAGACTATATATAATATAATACATTATATATGTATATAAGAATTTTTATATATTTTTTAAATGTATAAAATCTTTGGAAAATAAATGACTAAACATTTTAAGTCATTTGGGGAAAATCGAATAATTTTACCATGGGAAATAAAGCTATGTTTTGTGTTGAAATATATGGAATTCTTTCACCGTAATTTAGCTGGGAGAAATACGCCAAAGTTCAAATATTTCATGGACAAAGGTCGAAACTTTTGAAAATAGAAAATGAAGGTGCGCTGCTCCAAAATACGTGCGCATGGGAGAGACCAGGTCGCGGGCTTGTAAAACGTGATACTGTAAATGCATGGTGAAGCCTAAAATCTTGGCCAAGTGGGACACATTTGTTCATGGACATTTTCTTCTATGGAAACAAACCCGTCAGTTTTGGACGCCATTACAGAGTACGCCTGTAGGTGTCACTGAGTTGTATTTTACCATGTGATGTTTGAATTATTCTTCACAAATGGAGGTCGACTCACCTTCTATAAGCTGAATAAACTTCTGCAATGCCGCCACCATGAGTTTGACACTTTCAAATTGGTAGAGGTGTCGATTCTCATGCCAAAACTATAGCTTGGCATGAGAATCCGAACTCTATAAATTGAGCTCATTTTCTTATCATTTTACCAATTCACAACTTGCCTTTGCTAATTCCGAATTTGCTTTTGAGAGCCACAATTCACCATTGCCATTTTGTCAAGCCTTGTGAATTTTATATGCTGCATACATACATATACGCACCTGCCGTAAAATTCAGTTTTGAGAGAAGTAGTAACCAGCATTACCAGGAAATATACTCCAGCCATTTTGAGCTTCAGCTTAAAAATTAGAATCTAGAAGGACCAGTAAGAGAGTGGGATTAATTAAAAAAAGGAACAAAGGAGCTGCTACTAACTGTATCAGTAGCATTCACAAGCAGCAAGGAGGCCAGCTTAAAGAAACAGGCATGAGTGTCATATTCTTAATATCTCTGTTTTAGTTTGTAAATAGATGAAACTACATGTTTACTTTGTGCATTAAATTGTATTATAGTATAAGTAGACCAGTCAAGTAAAAGAGAAAATCAGTTTCCTATTTATGACTGCATAGACTATAGGGAATAGCTTGTCTGCATTATAAAGGAATAGCTTGTCTGCATTTTTATGGAAATGTCTTATGTGCAAATTAAATATAAGGGAAAAAGGGGGAAACTGTTATTCCACTTCAATTGGGAAAGGGAAATTGTTTGACTACATTTGTGTGTAAACTGCTTGATCTCCTTCTATAAAGGAAACAAGGGAACTAGCTATTTATTACTAGGACTAGGATGAAACTAGTACCAAGGTTAGTCTAAAGCATTAAGTTAGTAGGTTAAGTGGGAAAAGCTAAGTACTCTATGGATAAAGATTTCCAGGATAGGAGTTACCTAAGGGACACTTGTTGACTACTTTTCATTTCCTAATTAGGTAGATTGATGTAGAAGGTCTGGGGTGATTGACTACCCATGGTAAAGGAATTAGCCTATTCATAGGATAAGATAGCCTCAAGTCAAACTGAACCTGACTTAGTGCATGTGATAGATAACCGTCAGTTTAATACTGCCGAAACACTTTGGCCAAAGTGGTGTAGTACACCTACGTTCACTTAGACTGTGAGACGATTACACTGTCAGTTCACTGTTGTCCAAATTACATACTAGATTGAGATTGTGGGATTACAAGGATTTAGTTATGTAGGACACAACAGTATGCTCAGTTGGTTAAAACAGAACCGGTTACGCAACCAATCTCTTCGTAGAAGGGAGGGTCGTCTACTTAACAGTAAACGTGTGGGGGACCGCATTATAAGTTCGTGGTTGGCGAAAAAACACCTAAGTGATCTTTCTCCTCCACAATAGACTTCTGATGAACCAGGGTTTGAAAGGGAAGAACCTGAACCGTCTTATTCCTATTTGCTCAAAAGCTTCCGTGCTATTTTATACTTGTATATATTCTTACTCTGTTATTTATTTGGAAAGGAAAGTAATGATGTATTGTGTCAATTGTTTCTTTAAATATGAAATGTTGCAATGAAAAGAAAAGAAAAGTTTATTTACTTTATCATCATGTATGTTTTTCCTTGTATATTATTTGTGAAAGTAGAAAAAAATATTAATTACCCAGTATGGGGGTTGTTACAGTGGGAGTGAAATATTTCTTGAAGCTGAGCTGAGTAGGCTCAAAAGAAACTTAGATCAGAAGCCAGAGCATTTCAAACTTACAAATTAAATCAAACTAGGAGATCATCATTAATGGAAGCTTTTCTATTGATAAAGTGACAGACAACCTTCATTCACAAGAGCAATTAAAAGGTTAAGGACATCAAAAGAAAGAGTAACAGTGGTTAGAACAAAAGCTTTAAGACATGAGACAAATGGCAAAATCCAACCTTTGAACTTCTCCTGCACCCTCCTAAGGAAATTGGCTATTTCAAACTCTCATCCACATGCCCTATTAACATTCTTGAGGAAAGTTATGACAGTTGAATGAGTTATAAGCAGTTGGAGAATATCTAGGCCAGTTTGGTGAGCTGTTGGAAACTGAGGGAGAAAATAAAGGGCAGTTTTGACCCAGTTTAAGGAAGTTGAGGGTATCTAGGAGCTGTTTAAGGAGTCTTAGTTGGTGGATAAGGTCAAGGCAAGACTTTTTCATCATTCAAACACCTTTTTGGAGCAGTTTAAGGGGCTGCAAAGTAGGGATATCTGTTTTAGACGCCCAGAGAAGTTTGACCCAGCAAACACATGTTCCTAATCTCAAGCAAGCTATTGAGCAGCATAAAAGGAAAGCCTGAAGGCAGTTTTCAGTTAGTTCTTACACTCTAGTTTTGCATTGTAACTGACTGTTTCATGTTTTTTCAAACTGGAGCAGCTTTGTAACTCAACTTTCAGGCATGTACAGCAGTATGTAACACTTTTTATCAATGAAATACAAGTATTTTGCCTTCTCAAATTTATATCTTGTGTGCAATAACAAATGATGGATATGATTTTTGTGATTTTATACTCAATCCTTGAATTTCATATCTCATTCTCTAGTACCTTCATATAGAAATATACATATTCTATGCAGGTTATAAGCTGTGTAATGACTCAAACACCCCTTTTATTGTGAAATATTTGTTTTCCTTTCTAAGGCTACTAAGTTCCAACCTTCTTATAAAGCACTTATGCATTAGTATGAAGAAACCTGAGTTGTGCATGAAATAACTTGTTTCATTTAATCATATTGTGAGTCCAAACTGCAATATAGGTTTGAACTCATTTTGGTGCATCACCTTATTAGAGTTTAGGTCTCATTCTATGTTTTCCTTCTCTCTTTTCTCTATAAACAGCAGTAGCATAGGTTAGATTAGGTGAAGTCCCAAGGGAACAAGCCCTCTCTAGAGTTTGATCTCCAGCATCTGAGCCCACACTTAGGGAGATCATCCCATGTTCAACAAGGTGGCTAAGTGATTTCATCATATCAACAAGGGTGCACAGTTCTGTGACAATAGCTACAAAACTTGAATTGCTTGTTTACTTAATTGAGATAGTATATTTCTCACCCATTATTCTCAAAAAAAATGTCCCCTTTATTTGGACATCTAAAGTCCAAGCAGCATTTGAGGGGCTCCAGCATATGTTGCTCAATCCTCCAATCCTCATGGCCCCCATTGAAGATCAAGAATTCATTTTATGCACTTTCATTACTAATTTTTCAACTGAGACATGCTTTTTCAAGTTGATGTCGATGATAGAAAGCAATGTTCCATGGGAACACGTCCCCCCCAAAAAGCCCCATGTTTCCTAGACGGGGACGTCTCGGAAACTTGGGGACTTGGGGGGATGTCCCCCCACCAGCCCACCACCAGCGCCACCATCCCACCACCAGTGTCGCTGTCTCCAAGACAATGCTAGGAGTTCGAGGATGTTGGGGTGTCCTCAAGACGTCTAGGGGACTCCTAGTTGTCTCCAAGATGTATAATTCTTATACTTGTACATCTTTTTATAACTATTTTTTCAAGTACTATATGTATTTCAGCACCCTACCACCCTCCGCCGTCGTCCCCCGCCGCCCCAAAACTTAGACCCCTCATCCTCGCACCACCGAAACGCGACCCCTGCCATCCCCCTATCCCCATCCCCAAAACCCGGTGGAACACTGATAGAAAGAGAGCAAATCATTACATCTATTGAACATTGGTTGACTTTAAGTGCAACAACACTACCATTGAAAAGCAATGTACCTTCTTGTCTTTCCTACAAAGGAAATTAGACACTACATGCTATATCAAATAACCAAATTCAATGTCCAATCAAACACTCTACTATCTTTTGAGTAAGACAATGTTTCTTGGCAAACTACCAAATAGATAATGCTCCTTCAACAGTTTAATCTTAAAGTTGTCAATCAAAACCAAAAAAAGGCTTAGTCATAACTTAACAACTCATGAACATTGTGTTACCTTATGAGTATTAGGAGACAAATAACAATGATGTCCATGAAATTGCTAATTGCAATTGGCATAAAGATATTGTCCAATATCTCCAAGACCAATCCTACCTTGATGATGGCTCCACTCAAAACCACCCTTGCATCCACATACCCTCTTTAAAGGGATCTTGATGAAGTTTTGAATTCAACGTCTCATTCCTAAGGACACCCTATGTACTCTTTAGGAGTATCATGATAGCATTTGTGATGGGCCATTTCGGTGGCCAAACCATCACTTTACACATTATAAGGATGGGTTACTATTGATCTAAACTTACAAAGGATGCCCACAATTATGAAAAGGAATAAAAAACAATATCAAATTCATGGGGGATGCCACTACTTCACTAAATGGGTTGAATTTGTGCCCCTCAGTCATATTTCCACCTAAACAATTTCCAAATTTGTACTCGATCAAATCATCTATCAATTGGGTATCCTAGTTGTCATCATGGTTGGCATTGAATCTATCTTCCAAAGCCACAAACACATGAGAAACTATAAAGTAAATAATTTGCCTTGCCTCCACTTCTCCATTTAGTATGTTTCCCCAAAACACTAAAGAGATTACCTCTTTGTGCTAGTGCAAAGCCTTGATGTGACTAGCACCTTCAATTATTTCCATCCCTTCGAAAATATCAAATGAATGCTTCGACTGCCATGGAGGGAAGCCCCTTATTTTTTTATTACAAGTTCCAAGTCATCCACCCTCTCAAACTAATTATCCCATACTGGCAGATGAAAACTTTCCAGAACTAGATTAATAAGGAACTACATGCCTACCTAGCTAAGTTGGAATAAATTAGAGCAGTGGATTGACAACACAAAACACAATCGTACCCATCAAAAATTCAAGAAATTCATCTGCCCATGTCCTTTCAAATCTAGTAACAAAGTGCTTGTAGTTGGCTAAGACCAAAAAAATTAGTGAAAATCAGCTTCTAATTGGATTTGACCCTTCATCACTACCAAAAGCTTGGAAAATGGCGCTTTTTTCCTCACTAGTTTGTTGGAATTGATTGTCGTTGATGTCAAAAGAGTATGAGATATTATTAGAATATTATCATTGATGTCAAAGGTGAGAAAATCACTTTGTCAATAGAAGAAATCATATCATGTACAAAGACCAAAGGCCACTAATCAATGTTTGAAGACCAAGTAAAATTAGATTGAGAAGAGTGGATAAAAGATGAAGTGTGTGAGTGGTGCAACAAAAGATAAATCATTAATGAAATGAATCATATCAATCATGAAATAAATCGAATTCAATAAAGGATTGAATCAAATATCAATAAGGGAATGAATAGAAGATATATTATGAAGTGCTTCTTACATTATAAATTAATTAATTAATTAAAGATTAGTTTTAACCAAAAGTCACAAAGGTACGGTGAAGGGTTGTATCTCATGATGAGACAAGATATATAAGAGAATTCATTCCATGAGATGTTATGTGTGGAAAAGTTTTATCATTCAAGAGTGATTGTGGAATGAAAAAGGGAGGAAGGTTTTATCATTCAAAGAAGAAGTGTATGGAATTAGAATATGTAGCATGAAGTAAATAAGAGGAATATAGAAGAATGAAATGAATGAAAATTATTAATTGAAGATATGGTTAAGAATAGTCAAGAGACATATTGAAGAGATATGACCATTGAAGAATATGAAAATAATAGATCATTCAAAGGCAGCCATTAAGGAGAAAGAAAAAGTATTAAAAGACAGCAATTAGTCTTAACAAAAAGCCATATCCTTTTAAAGAGTTATCTCTTTTCAAAGAGATGCAACTCTTCATTGAGATGTAAAGATATAAATAGAGTTTATGGAAAGTAAGAGAGAGGGGTGTGGAATAGAAAGGAAGATCTATTAGTCAAGAGAGAAGTGTGTGGAGGATAAAATATATATTATTGTAGATATGTTTGAAAAGGCAGCAATTATTATTTAAGAAGAGCCATGACTATTTGAAGGGACGCTATTTTTGAAAGGATGTATGTGATGTCCCCATTTTTAATGAGCTCAAAAGAAATTGGACCAATTAATTAAATAATAAAATGGTCTTTATTTGCCTTAAAAGACCTTTTAATTATTTAATTAATTAATTATATGAAGACTTTATAAAAGTCATTAATAACCCTGTAATAACCCCAACCTCTCAAGCGAAGATTATTATCGATCTCCCCAGTTTGACAATGTTATTTGTCAAAATAATAACCTTAATTCCTTTGGTATTCCAATTTTTTTCAAACTGCTTTTCCAGTTATGGCTCGGAATGATTTATACATTAAACAATGAAATGATTGCATAGAGGATATATGTTACAAGCCAATAAACGTGGAATAACATAACAGATTATTTCAATGAACTCATTGTGCTAAACATAACATAGATACCAAGTGTGCAAGAAATGCATAGACACAACGGAATTGCAGAAACTGTTTATGAAGTTCCTTGTACATCGACTATCTCATTATCAATCAATTACCCGAACATTCATAATTAAGAACAATAGGCTCTGTAAACAATACATACCTGATGTTTAGATTTCCAGCAAATATAACTGTGATATAATTGACACCCTTGTTGATATAATTGCATTTAGTTTCCCATTTGAGATGAGCATATACAAATGTAGATCGGCAGCTGATGCCAAGTTGATGAGTGATGAAATGTCAAAGTTTGGCCTCAAGTTTTTCAAGGAGAGACGTCCATATGATACTTGGGGTTTCTTTGCAGCCCGTCTTGGTCAAAATCATGCACATGTACCTACAATTGAAGATTTTTGGGTTAATTATGCAGATGAGTTCAAAGCCCGCAAGTGCAACTACAGCAAACTTATTCTTCATCAAATGGCTGATTTCTTATCAGAAGATGTGGAGGGTTTTTCAGATGATGATGGAGAAGTCCTACTTCCCATGTGTGCCCGAGATCAAGTCGATCATTGGCCACTTCAACAAGTTGATCGGTTCGCCAAAGAGAGCACCTCAATTGAGGAAAGAACAGGCCGAATTGTCAAAGACAGTAGAATATTCTTGAGTACTAAAAAGACACGGAAGGTAGCTATTCCAGTTGCAGAGACGCCAGTAGTTTAGTCATGTCTACCTTCTTCTTCTAAATCAAAACCGAGAATGAAAGCTATGAGCAATCCTCCAAAAGGTACAAATATTAGCAGAATGATGAAAAGCTTAAAGGAAAATCAATAGAACAGCCAATAGATGCACCAGAAGTTCCAGTTGAGTCAGCACCACAAGTTGAAGCAAAGCCTTCATCTCCTGTTCTTCCGCCTTCACCGAAGCCTTCTCCTATTCATATAAATTCAGAGGTTGATTCACCAATTCGCAACATCTCAACACCTATTGATCCATCAGGATTTGTTGGAGCTGGAACCGATCCTCCCAGAGAAGTTAGTAGAGACTCCTCGTCTTGGCTTGAGAACTTGCTGGGTAGGAAGAGGAGGAAGCCTTCTTATCAGTTGAACTTTGCAGAACTTGATAGTGTCTACCAAGACACACCAGAGAAGAAACTTAAGAAGCAAGTTCATATGAAGAAGAATTTTGATGATGAGATTATCATTGAGATTGCTACACCTCTGAAAGACAAGAACGGTGATGAGGTTGAGATTGATGACTTCAAGGTTATCAAAGCCAATCTCGATAGAAGCACCCGACATACTAATCTGAATTTCTTTGAGGTTAAAGCAAATAATTTGAAGGAATGAGTGCTCAAGGATGGAGAAGATAAGGCAGCCCTCAATGCTAAGATTCGATGACTTGAGCAATATATTTCCAATCTCCTTCATGGTACTTCACAAGCCACTTTGTTGCTTCCACAAATTCTGGAGTCACCTGCAAATCAACATCAGTTGAGTCAATTGGTCATATATGGAAAACATATGAGAGATTGGATAGAAAAATTCATTACCAGGGGTAGATTTATGATTGCAGAGATGTACCAATTGAGGTATAACACCCATGATCTTCACTCAGGGATTTAGGAGTTTGAGCAAAATATAACGGAAATGAAACCAAGAGATGAGATTGTTATTTCTGACTTGAGGGCGGCTTATGATTCAATCCTTACAGAAGAACACAAGAAGAAGCCTTTTGCTTGGAAAGAACAACTCTTCAAAGTAAAAACCTATAAAAGAATATATATAGAATTGGTTGAATATAGACAAAAGGTTGCCCGTACTCTCAATTTCATAAGCACGTTTGCTTCGTAGATCCCTTGTCAATATCTTCACGAAGATGGCACTTACTTTGATCTCGGTGAAGTGCAAATAGAGTTTCAGAACCTTGTCCGTGGCAGTTTTAATAGTGATCCTGTTGCATGCAAGATGAATCATGTTGGTGCAATCTCAGCAAAATTTGATAAAGCAGCTGAAGAGAGAAAAGAATTTCTAAGATTAATCATAGATGGTGAGGAAATGTTGGAAAAGCGATATGTTGTTTTGGATAGTACCAGTGTTCCTAATGAAGAGGCAATTAACAACTTTTTGGAGGATATGGTTTCCCAAGTTATCAATGAGTGAGCCACCAGTTGGGACATGCAATGTTTCCTAAGGATAGAACTAAAAGCAACAGTTAACTCCATGCCTTTTTTCGATTTTAACTTGTTGTTCTCATTCATGCATATTTATTCTTTGGAAATATCAATGTATAGTTGGAGCTTTTCCAGTTTACTGATTGTAGTCTGTAGCCTAGTTGTAAGTTGTTAGTTATTTTTTGTTTAGTTTTAGAAATAAAGTTGCATGTTGGCAAGTCTAGTTGTTAAAAACAAGGATATTTTAGGGTTCCCTACTCCTTGTTTGTGTATAAATAAGGGCAGTCTTGCCCATTTCTTTTCAATTGTCGTTGTGATAACAAATTGTTGAGCCTACTTTGCCTACAACTTTGTTATTCAGTGTTTGTTCAGCTTTTGTCTATGTAATCTGATTTGATACATATTGTAAGCCTATCTTTGCTACAATCTGCTGTCCCAAAAGTATATTTGCTGTTAGAAATTGAGGAAGGAAATCTCAAGCCTATTTTGCTCTGATCTACTGTTTCAATCCATTTCATTACTTTGTGTTATCTTTTTCTTTCGTAATCTTTCTTTCAGCTTACATCTAATAAGTACAATGAGTCTTCACGTGTGTTCTAGAAATGAGTTTATTTAATCTTTTGTGTTAAAAAAATCATTCCTTGTTTTCTTATGATTCTTAGACTCTAAATTTACTTGAGTTATCAAAAGCATCTTTAGAGTAGGCCTAGTTGTAGTTGAAGTTCTAGAAAAGAGAAAACCTCAGCTACAATGCAAAGAGTTTTATAACCTTGTGCTCTTAGATGAGAATAAAAAGACTAGCAGTAGTGTAGTATTTCTTTTTAAGCATAATTAGTGAAGACGGAGCTTCCCCTCCTAATTTGAAGAGCAGTCTAACTATGCATAGTTGTCTGTTTCCAATCTGCATTCCAGAGGTGCGAATTGAAACACCAACAATATGTAATCCTCATCATAATTTTTTCTTTGTGTAAAGACACCACCACCCTTCCTCTTGCATTCCCCTTCCCAATCATTGACCAACCTTATTAGAAGGCCACAAGTATCATCACAATGGGTTCTTAAGAAATCTATGCCATTGTCTTGAGGCATGTATTACCCATTTTGAACATATATAGTGATGCCATTTATGACCATTTTTTAAGTCTTCAAGAACTAGTAGCAACCTATTTCCTTAAAATTTACATAGTTGATCCCTATTTTTAGGATCATGACATATTGACACATCCCATCTTACCTTTACCCCTTGACATCTACAACAATCACTTACTCTCAAAACTATGTTCCACAATATTTTGGGGACAAGGATGGTGGGATGGTGTGGGATGCATTTCAAGGATGGTAGTTTGGGGGGCACTTCTTGAGGACAATGGGGGGACAGCAGTGCACGCTCAAATTTCTAAGATTTTAACTAATATAGAGTAATATGACATCAAAATTGAGATAGTGACAGCAGTATAGCGGCAACAAATATATCATGACAGCAGTGACAGCAACAACAGTAGTATAGTAGTAATAAATACATCATGATTCAAATTCATAGCTAATGACATAAGCTATATAACAAGTAACATTAGCAACAACAATTTGAATTTCTGATTTCATTGTTCAAACTTGGAAGTTTTCAATAGACAGCAGCATAAAAAAATATAGTTCTACTACTAACTACTACGTACAACTATGCCTCATTTGGGCTATCAATGTCAAAAGAGCCATATGTGCCACTCTCTAGCTGAAGCTATAGGTCATCTAACAAAAGCCTAACCAATCCCAGCTGCACCCCCTCCTCATCAGTTTGCCTAACATCTTTAGGATCAACATCCAAGCATGTTGTTGGAGTCTATTGATACTTGGTAGTCTACCAATCTTAAAGTCTCAAGGCTCTATGAACTACATGTTGTCAAACAGATTGCACCCGTATGCTTGAATAATTAAATTCAGCAATCTGTTGAAACGTTGGAAGTAATTCCAGGCTATGGGTATCCTATAAGGAATTAGACCTTCAGATTCTAGGCTGGTTCCTATGAATTTTTCTGATTAATATTTGGGTAAATTGCTGGGAAAAGGATAAAAAGATTTAACTTGAATGCAGAACTATGAAACTTTAAATACGGTGACGCTTGCACCTAAAAATGATGATCTAAAAGGTAGTTTGGTTCACAATTGATTCTCAATATATCTAATTTGCACATCAAAATATGAACAGTTTGAACTCATATAAATGCTCCATACAAAGGCTCATAAAACTATCTTCTTTCAGAGGAAAAGAACATTGTTCTCACAATTAAGAAAATAATCTTAAATTACGAACTCAGTGTATGACCTATGAACTAAACTTGAATGCATACATATACTTATGATTGAGACAGAAAGATAAAGGTTTCAATGCTGAAACACAATATAATTCGATCAAAATCAAACACAAGAATGATGCCTGAAAGCTTGAAGGCAAAACCTAACACCATTGAAAAGATAAAAAGAAAAACTCCATGCAATAACCAAGGGTAACCTCTAAAACCTGCTATGTATTAATCTGAAATGATGCTGAGTTACAAATAATTCGCTTTGCAGAATGCAAAGGAGAAAAACAAGAACTAAAGAAAAAACAGTTAAGTTTTTTCAATAAATACAAAATCCTTCAAAAAGGTATGGAAATAGAACTGAAAGTCAAACTCCAATGAGAGGGTGATAACTCCAAGGCAATTTATGAGTAGAAGCAAATATCTCTGAAAAAATGAGTCAAAACCATGCAAAAATGAGTGCATGATGGTCCAAACTCACTGTCAAGTCATAACTGAAACATGGAAGACTCGAACTGAACTGCAAGTCCCTGAAAAGGTGGGCCTAAGCATGCAAAAACCACCTCGTTTGTGTCAATCCGCCCATACCTACTGAAACTCCATCTTTGTCTAAAAAGCTCCAAATAGCCATATCTAGCTTGACTCACCAACTTGCATATTTTTACACTTTGCAAAAATGATTGTGAGTAAATAATAAAGTAATTAAATTAATTACTTTATTATTTACAACTACTACTTATCTGACTTTACAATTCATGAAAAATAATAAAGTAATTTAAAAAATTACTCTATTATTTATTTACAATTATTTGCCAATTGTAAAGTCTTGCACCTAAAATGCCACCCTTATCACTCCACAAAAGCCATGCATTACTTAATCCAAAGGCATTATTCACCTCTTACATAATAGTCGGCCACTTCATGCAATACATATCATATATTATATGATGATACATATATTTTCTCCAAATGCACTCTCGGCCCCTTCAATATTTGCATGATTTTTTAATTGACTTAGAAGTCAATATTCATTGCTCAAAAGAAATGATGAAGGGAAGAATAAAAGAAACCCAAAACAAGCAAACCCTAATCATCACTTTGCATTTGACTTTGCTTGGAGAGGAGCTGCACCGCCAGGGAGAACACTAAGGCTTTTTGCAGCTTGGAAATGCTCATCATCTGAAGCTTTTGTAGGTTGACCTTCCATGGATAAGCTGGGTAAGCTGATCTCTCACTATATTGTGACTTTTCATCTCATTTTGAAACAAACTGGCTTTCGAGGCCACGGCTTATACACGTATTTCTTCCGATTTTCTTTGCCAGTTTCTCGTATTTTGAAAGAATAAATAACGGCCATCAGGCTGCCACTAGCTCCTCATTTCTGATTTTGTCTCCTAATTCCTTGAGAAGAACAAAAAACGTGAGGCTTTTCTCTTTGCTATAGCTCCATGACAGTTGAATATGCTTTGATTTTCCTTGGCCGCCATGAACATAATCTTGAGCCATGTATCTGGTGCTTCAAAAAGCCTGACCGCGGGCTTTATACTCTGTAAAACATCAAATCTTATATGAATTCCTTGGCCAATACACAGGCCGCGCCATTATGCTCCAGTTACATTTTCATTTTCTGGAAAGAAACCCCACATGGGTATGAGCCACGGGCCTTGTATCACTCCTTGTATTTTTGGTCTAAAATGTAAACCCTGTGGGTTTCTTCTGCTTGAAGCTCCTTGAAAGCTTTGTCTCCTGAAACTGAAACTTCTCCAATAATGGCCATGATTTTTCCCTTACACAGATTTCGGGTGTACCTGCAAGAAAAGAAACTCTCATATATGTACTTTGATCACTGTGTGTAACTGTTAATAATCACTTGCTTTTCTGGGTGTTGCATTTATTTATAGACTGTAGCTCAGCATTTGTATATATTCACCTAATCTCCTCTGCAAGAGCTAGATGCTCCAGCACCTCTCAGGAAAACACACCATCCTATGTATTTTGCTCATGCCTGATATTTGTCTCCCTGGCCACCGTAGAAAGCTTGATATGCTTGATCTCTTGCATATTTGTTGTTAATAATGCACAACACTCCATGCTCAATCTCCTTCTTGCTCTTTTCAAGCTGTTGTTCACATTCTTCCTTACAAGCTTCACCGTCCTTATATTTTCATGCCCCTAAACTTGGCACTCTACATGCATTTATCATTTAAACTTGGAGCTTTAAAGATGGAAGATTTATTCTCAAACATGTTAGACAATTTCTGACTTGGAAGCATGTTTTGCTGTTTTGAAATATGAAATCATTTACTGCATTTATAAGACCATAATACAATCTCTAACTTGGAAAGTGCTTCCAGTGTGAAAAATTACTCAAAACTGGTATTTGTATGATATTCACTGTTGTGTTGTACATGTTGTCGCTCTATTGGATTTCAAAAGAAAAATAGTTGCTGGTTGTAACATATGTGTGTAAGCACAATTTGTCCATATTGTATCCTGCTGCCTTTGAAAAACTATTTAATATGAAATAAAGTGATGCCCTTGCTACTGTTCACATAATTAGTGAATCTGTCTATGCTCCTGTCTATATTATAGACTGCGTATATGCTTTGTGACTGTTTAATTTTCTCTAGACAGCTGAATACATATTAATTGTGGTACTCTACTATCACAGATGCAAAAGGATAATACTATTTTATGTGCATCTCTATTGTAATATTGTGGCTCAAAATGGTGATGCTATTCTGCAAATGAAAACTCTTTTCTCTTATCACTGACCTTCTAAAAAGTTTAGTAGCTTGCTCCATGAAAAGTATATGCTGATTTCTCTTCTATCACTGAATGCTGTTCAAAATCTGGCATCTTTGCAGTGATATGGTATATTTTAATCTGATTGCTGATTAAGAGCTGAAACTGTCATCATTTCAAAAGCTCTTATGAGATTAGCATGATCTTTGATTTCTTGCACATTTTTGCTAATAGGCTCGAACAGAGCTTACAACTGTTAGACATTGTGCCTTTCTCATACTGCATGTGTCTCACATGATTCTACGATGTTTTCTTTTTTAAACTATTATATGCTTTTGAAGTACGAAAATACGAATGCATGAATACTCTGTTTCTCTTCAATGTGGAGAGGCTCTATATTTCATTTAGATGTAATGTAAAAATGTAAAACAAAGCTAAACAAAATATTAATGAAATTGATGAGTTCTTCATATTGTTCTTCTGAATCTCTTTGAAAAAGACTGCTCTTTTAATATTTGCTTAGTCTCAGCAGCTCTCTTAATGACTGTTATCCATGTTAACGAACTCTCGTATGTAACTTGAGAGTATGTCCTCCTTGATATGCCGAGCTCAACCCTTGTGGGAGCCCGTTTTACTCCACATATCTGATAAAATGATCACGAACATAGTGAACCTGTTCCTGCACAGTGAACAAACATGTTAGCAAAATAAAAGAAACTGAAAGCCTCCTCTTTTCCTTATGCTCTTTGAATTTTTTGTAATCATCTGATGGATGCCTGATCGACTGTATTCTATATTTCTGTTGGTAGCGAAGGCATATGATAGGATTTGATCTGCATTGCTCTAACAACACCTTCATCATACTTGTAGGTACACGGAGCTTGGAGCTTGGAGCTGGAGCTGGAACTATCATCACAACTGAAGACCTCAACCTGTCAACGATTCGTCATTCCAAGCAATGACGAATCACTTTCTACCCTATGCTTTCGTTATTTTCAGTTGTATAGCTTACCTTTGCTCATGTACCCTTTATTTGATTGTAAAAATCAAATTAAGTTACTCCCACGACTTATGTGGGATTCTGGTTTATACATTATGAATAAAATAGCAAATATTATGCAAATTATGATATCATTTTGAAATGTTTTTGCATAATATCACTGAAATTTACACTGTTATGAAACAATGCACTGTATGAGTACTTTAGCAGAAATTTTTAAAACAACTTGTGTACCTTGGCTTGAATTTACAATTCAGCTATACTCGTTTGAGCTGGTAGTGAAAAATAGGTAACACTACAATTAGCTTCTCTACTTGTCTAGAGGTAAGCTTGTTCCTCTTCATCAAGTGGATGAAGCCATAGGTAAACTAATTTCTCTCTATAGCAAAAGAAATAGCGATCTATGACAGTAGACAATGGCAAGTCGCTTCAGCTCCAGTATGTCCCTCCCATGAAATTTTCACCATACAATTTATTTTTTTGGTGCAATAATGGCTCTATCCATCCTTGCCTCTAGTATGTTGAATGTAAGACCCTCAAGATCAAAAAATTAAAGCCATTAATTCCAAAGTATGGTTGCATGCTCAACACTATACATCTTACAAAGGGCCTTCGTAAACCCCTCCATTACTTCATCATTCTCAAAAGCATAATTCAGCTAGGTCTAAGATTATATTGCTTAGGATTAAGAGCATAGGTATCCATATGAAGAAGATTTTTCATTATGTTCCACATTTTTGTTACAATAGGCCTAATAGGATCCTCATAGAATTGTGATCCAAAATCCTTGTCACAAATTGTTTGCCTCATTTGATCAAGCATGCTATCAAAAGTATCATAAGTTTATCCAAGGCTAGGAGAGTCTACAGCCGCATACTAGATTACCCCCACAACAAGTGACATGATTGAGAAAATGTATATGCAAGAAACAATTAAAAAATTAAAAGACACAGACAATATTAAAATTTAAAATTAAAATTTAAAAACAAAGTAAAAATATATTAAACAAATTTTTCTTACTTAATATCGGACCATCAAGCACCCTTTGTCTCACATTCTTCCCTTCTTCAAAGTTTGATTTTGTAACAACCTAACCCCTCGATAAAATAAAAAAATTCCAATTTACATCACAAGAGTAAATAAATGTGCTAACAAGTCATTGCAATATAATTTTTCTTTCCTTTATTGATAATATATGAACATGATATCATATTACAGTTACAATATGTTGGGTGAAAATAATGTAATCAACTTTTCAATAGATTACACCATCTAGATTTCAGCCACAGCTATGTGAGATTACTCTCTCCTCTTGAAAAGGGGAGGCGCCCTTCTTACCGCTAATTCGAAGCTATAGTAAACTTAAAAGAATACTTACAAAATGTACACTGTACTCATGAAATGGGGGGAGTGTGTTACATTCATACTTCTCTCTTTTTTCAGAGAAGATGTTTACAATGCTTCACTATCAAAAGCTTTAGATCTAAATACCCTAACTCGATCAACAGCAGTAATGCCAATATTTCTATCTTGACAAAGCAAAGCTTAGAAATTTCCCCAGTGTCAACATGGTGCTCGGGCGGAGTTTTTTACCGCCTCGATACCAAAATGAAATTATCACTTCAGTGCTCGAGCAGTGATTTTCACCGCCCGAGCACCAAAAACTGCAATTTTTTCCTAACACTTAAAATAGTGTTTCTTCTTCATTTTTCGACTCCATGCTCATTTCCGCTGCTCGTTTTCCGTACCACTCAACCAAAACACAGTAACTCCATATCGCCTTGATCATCTCACACTTTCCCATGTGACATTTTTCTTGAAAATCATTGCATCCGCCATTCTTGCAGTTTGTTCTAAGGTTCCGTCAAGGATCTTCAGAGATAAGAATTAATTCATTTCAACAAGCTTTTAAGCTATTTCCAATTCATCAAGCTCTTAAGCTATTTCTTAATTCAATAAGCCTTTTCTAATGAAATTTAAGCTATTCCCAATTCAACAAGCTCTTAAGCTATTTCCAATTCCACAAGCCTTTTCTAATGAAATTTAAGTTATTCCCAATTCAACAAGCTCTTAGAAACATAGAGGCTTCCTAATGATATTCCTTTCATACTACAGCATAATGCAAGGCATAATCAAGCAAACTAATAACTCATTTTAAAAGTCAATGACAGAATTTCTACAAAGATATTCCTCATGCCTGATTTCCTTTTGCGTATGAGCTCGATCGGTAGCTTCAGTTCTTGCTCCACCGTCCTTCGCAGCCTTCTCTCAGCTTGAACAAATACTACTTTCAGGTAAATGCAATTTGGTATGAGGAAAAGTTGCTCTCAGCAATACAGTCTCAAATTGCAAATGGCTTTCACAAAATGGTAATGGCTTTCACAATCTATCTCACAATCTAATTGCAATGATGGTTTGCAACTTACTGTAAATGCAACAGCAGTGTAGGTGAATAAAGCTCTCAACAAGAGGGAATTTTAACACACAGAAATACCACAGCACTGAAATTCGTGATTCCAATGCAAAGGAGAGTGAGTGAATGAGTGCTTTTCAACAATGAGAGTGAACCTATTTATAGGTTTCGAATTCTCATGCTTACTACATTGTAGGTATGAGAATTCGACACCTCTTCCTTTGATAATGTCAAAATGTGCAGTGGCAACCGAATAACCAGACACACAGCAAAATGAGTGATGATTCAACATATTTTCAAAGAATGTTTCAACATATCACTTATGAATTTCGTGAAGCAACCACGTACAGGTTTAAACATTAAACTTGCCCTCAAAAATGGCGGACTGAAGCACAAATGGCGTTTTTAGTTGCTGTTTGAAAATGTCAAGGGTTTCCCACAGTCGCTTATAGTTGCCTTTCACCCACGCGTCCACAATGGTGGCGTTTCATACAGCTGCGACCAAGTCCACATTGTGCGAACTGGGCGCGGGCTTCAAATGTTGCCATTTTCCACTATTCACAGCTCAAAACAGTTGCGCGATTTCTTCACGGGAAGAAATCCACGATTTTCAAATATTTCTTTTAAGTCTTTCAAAAGTCTAAAGTTCAAACTTACATTTCCTTCATTAATTTTTCATGCATTTTCAATGGTCTAGTAAATTTTGAAATTCCTTTCCTTTATTTAATACTTTCTAAAGTTTGAATATTTCGAAATTCCTTTATATGGTAATGCAAAATAATTACCAAAGACTTATACGTCTATTTCAAATCTTTCCAAGGGTTTAGTCATTTTAATATTCTCATTAAAATGTTATTAATACATTTTGTATTATATTCAATATAACATTATTATAGTTTTTAATTTACCTTTATTTAAATATATAAATATATCTATTTAATATTTGAATATTACATTAGATATATTAATATATTATATTATCGGTAAGACTATAATAATATCGATATTAAATATATTAATAAACTTACCCAGTTTACACTTAAATATATCTATAAATGTTTATTTTCAAATCTCCAATTACGTGTATTATAGGCCAGTCAGAGCACCTTTAATAGACGCAATTGCACAAACACGTATATATACATTTAACTGTAAATTCCAGGCATCAGTAACTTATCAGTTCACATTTCACATTCAAGGTTCTCAGAACAGTAAGTCAATCAATCAAGGAACACCACTCATAAAGCACAAAGAAGTAATCAGAAACTCCTAAGCCTAAGGATGACTTATCATGACAACTCAATCTGACTCAATTCCCAAAACCCTCAGTGAAGTGTGTGTATGCTCAGCTTGATCAACTTTACCGGTTACTCGACCAAGCCCCTCTCCCGAGTGATGTCTCCCCTCTGCCTGGAGGAATAGTTCCTGTTCCTGCATCCACAAACATACAATCTCGGCAGTTACTTGTTCATAACATCAACAGCATATAAAACGTCTAAGTTAGAATATTCTCAATTCAATACTTTGCATGCAACATAACATCAATAGAAGTACCAACCAAATGAGACAGTCATTTAAATAGAGAACATTCATTTTGATAACAAAACACGTTTTATTCATATCAAAGATTCACACAATACACTCATTTGCCCTATGCAATAGTAGCTATACAATCGGGGTGTAACAAACAAGTCATGGTTGGACAAGCCTAGGCCGTAGGTCAAGAAAATGCCCAATAAGTTGATGCGTACGGACTTCAAGGAAGACTACGGAGACATCATTATCTTGCTGAACAGAATAGCAGGCAGTCCTTTGGGGGCGCCATTTGAGCCATGGATGTACTATTTTATTGAGGACATCACAGAGGGCGTAAAGATGTTTAACTGGTCACGAATGATTAGCAACAACCTCCATGAGCAGCTTGTCAACCTAGAGAAAATGAAAATGTTTTATATGAGTTCTTATGTCATCTACATGTTGGCTAGGACTTACAAGTATGCAGGCTTGATATGCAAGGGCACGGTCGGTAGTGGATCAAATGAGTTGAAGGCATACGACTGCTATCCACAATTGCAATTGAAAGAAAAGGCGCACTTCCGGCGAGCTCATGATGCCTTCCTTATGTACATCACCAGAATACTCCAGGGAGGGACGCATCAACGGCTGACTCCTGAGGCCAAGAAGCTGATTGGCAAATATGGGTCATGGTTTATCCAGTATCCCCGATATACGTACATTAGAATCCAGGGATTCACTAGGAGCCCATATCGTTTGCCCATTTTCCCAACTAACAAGATGGTCCTGTTGGAAGTACTAAGGCAACTAGAAGAATTTCAAGGCCTCCAACGGACAAAGCAAAAGGCGGCAATAACCTTTCCCTTCTTTATAGGGAACATGCTGGAGTCTTGCCCATCATCACAAGCAACAGATAGTGCCAGGCTCGAGATTCAACATTATCCTTTTGCTACCTATCCATCTAGGAGCCACTTCGACCTGCATCATCACATCAAGACGGTGGATGGAAAGAGGTACAAGCACAGGGTTGAACTGGAAGATTTCTGGGCAAATGCTGTGGACGAGTTTGAAGTTAGGCGAAAGATGTGGTCCAGATTGCCTGTCAGTTTGATCAGAGCAATAAACTTTGCCAAGTGCCAGATCAGTTGGAGGAAGATGGACAGCAGGTACAGCCGCACCTTAATGAGAGCTTGCCTTTGCCGGTGGTCAGGTGGTCAGAATTCGAGCACGCCGATTTAAATACTTTGATGAAACCTGTCATCAAGTATACACAGTGGTGGGTTGATCAACAGATTCAAGAACTTAGGCGAAAAAGGATAACCTTAACTTATGATATGTTGAGTGAGGCGGAATCCTATTCTTCCAATGCGGACGCATCCCAGGGCGTAGAGATGATAGAGGCCACCACTTCCAAGAAAAGGAAGGAGATAGCTGCAGGCAAGGAGCCAGTTCAGAAGCAGGCTAAGGTAAAGCCTTCACACTCGGCCACATCTAGGAATATTGAGGAGATGCTGGCTACTGTAGACACTTCACTGGCTGACATTAGGGATCCTTCCCCGATTCCAGAAAACAATATGGAGCCTCGACTTGACGAAGATGCGCCACCATCTCCCACGGGCACAGAAATATTGGAGTCCGATGATGAAAATGTGGACACCCAAAATGAGGATTTCCAGGAAGGAATGATTTCAGACCTTAGGGGAATTCTGGACGTCCCTGACAGAGAAGACAGGCCGGAGGATGAAGGCATAGAGCAGTCGACGATCCCGGATTGGCTAAGGGAGAGGCTGAAAGTACATGCGCCAGTGGAGGAGCCAGAAGAGGATGACACTGCTGACTTCTTGGCCAGACTTACGCAGACTGCAGTTAAGAAGCCAGCAAAGAAATTCTCGAGCATACAGAGTGATGGAGCCAACAACAGGACAGTGCAAATCGTAGTGCCTACAATGGATAGGCCACAGGAGGACATGGCTCCACAAGATTATGCCATCACAACCATTGACTTGGGCCCAACCACAAAGGGCCAAGAAATTGAAGACTTGGACAATTCTGTGTCCACTATCAAGTCAAGGTTGGCAAAGGAGGTAACCAAGAGGAAGGAGTGCCAGTTAGAAATCGAGCGCCTAAAGGAGTATATCCAGCACTTGATCAAGCCACTTGATCAAGACAACACAGCAGCTCCTCTACTTCCGAACTCTTCACAGGGGGCCATTAAGGAGATAGAAGAAAACGTGGTCCCAGTTCGGGAAGCCAAAGAATGGATAGCAGCAAAGGGGACTGAAGCTGAGGCATTCGTGGAGAGGTTGACTCTGGTTTATGGTCAGGCCACTGCCCTACTTTCTAGGCTAGCCGCTTTGGCAGAAGTGTGGGATAACCTTCCGGATGTGCAAGATAGGATAATCCCTTGCCTTAGGATTCTGAAAGGAGTTCCTAAGCAGGAGCTGATAGACGGAGGTGTTATTGCAATAGGAGCAGCCTATGATTTCCACACCTGGTATTGGGTCTTGACATTACGAGGCGAAGTCTTGGAGAGGGTGAAGGTTGATGGTATCAGATTGGAAGAACAGGTCAAAGAAGTTCAGGCCAAACTTCTCAACATGATCGCCGATATCCTGGATAAGGAGGCTCTACGAGATAATGACCTGCAGTTAGAGATTTTGAAAGGGAAGGTCCAAGAAGGCATCTTCGCCATCACTGGACCTATTTTGAAGCAGGATTGGGTCAAATTGGCGAACTTCTTAAGCATCCGAGAGTCTTTTGAGAAGACCAAGCCAGAGTGGGAGGATACCTTTGCTAGATGCACCGAGAGTGTGGACGGATTGGAATTCAGGATCGGAATGCTTCCTCAGTTCACCATGGATGAAGTTGCCTTGATCGTGTCCAGATTCATCGAACACACGGCAACGCGGGAGGATCGGGATGTAATTCCTTGAAAATAGCTCCAAAGCGCCACATCACCCTGTCAACTTTCTGTTCACTTAAGTCATTTTGGGAAACCCTAATTAGGGTTTATTTGTGTTGATCTTGGCCGTTGGCTCATTTTTAATCTGAGCCGTTTATTCAAATTCATGAACTCTATATAAACTTGATTACTCTCATTTACAATTTGTGAAGTGATTAGTATAATATTGTTGCGACAAGACTATTTCCGTCAATAAAAGCTCTAGTGCATGATTTGCTTAGAATCACTTTTGTTTTCAAATAGTGTGCAAGGTTTAATATTTCTCCTTCAACACTTAGAGTAGAATTAGATTAGTATTTCATTTATATGTTTGTTAAGTGGATGATAGATTTGATAGCAGTGGTAGATAGAATTTAGCTCATACTTTTGTCAAATGGATGATTTGCATTTGGTGTGTAAAGTTAGTCTGAGCCGTTGATTTGTGGATGCTTAACTTCTGTTTGTTTTCAATTCAAACATGAAAATTATTATCACTTCCTTTGAAGATTGCACCCACTTTGCGTAGTTGTCCAAAGGAGGCAAAACAAAGTGTGGTTACCCTATTTTATCTCGTCACTGTCGTCTCTTGAGTTCTTAGGAGTAGTTTAGATTTCTAAACCCTTATCCTTTTGCCTTTTTTTTTGGAAAAACTGAAACACCCATCTAAAGAGCCTCAATGATAAAACTGTCTAAGTCCTCGACCCGAGAAATGAATTTTATGTAAGTCCCTTTGTGATTACCAGCAAATCACAACGCCCACTGACCTTGTCCATATGTCATAACCTGGCCAAAAGAAACATTGGAGTCATTGTATTATCTTCTAGGTATTTGCAATTACTTTTCAAGAGAGGATAAAGTGTCCTTGGGCATTTTATTCTGTGTATGGTGGGTATTAAAACGCACACCAACAAGTACCAAGATTTTGGATGATATATTAAATGAACAAAGGGAGCATTCAATAAGAAAGGACTTGGATATGGAGAAAATCAAATGGCCAACAAGGATGACTCCAAAGAGGCACCAAAGAAGTCAAATAAAGAATAACCAAAGAGCTATGAAGAAACCCTAAAAAGACCTATAAAAAGTGAAAGTAGCAAGAAGGAAAACAGAGTTCCACTGAAAGCAAGTCCTCCTAAAGGTAACAAGGACAAATTCAAAAAGTCCTTCCCAACAAGACAACAAGATATGATGAGGTTCCAAAGTTTTTTTATGGTTTTTTTTTTTCATGCAATCATTTTGGTCATAAGGCAAGAGATTAGAGAGCACAAATGAGATATAAATGTGGTTGGAATAAAAGTTCTTATGGTTCGACAAATAGGAAATATAACTCATTTTCTCCATTAGTAGATTATAAATGTCCTATGCTACAAATGCAATAACTATGAACATTGTTATCACATAATCTAGTAGCCCTCGATTCACGGATAACCCCCCTACGAAACTAGTCCGTTTCCTAGGACTATGCGTTTCAAGCACGTAAAACGAGGCTAACTTGTTTTGCGAAGTCTCTAATCTTACCTAGTCCGGGTAGGTGACGATAGGCTCGAGTTCGAATTTAAGGTCTGACTCTTTTTTACCCCAGGAGTTAAGTTAATTTTTCTAGTTTTTGGTGCTCGAGCAGTGAAATTCACCGCCGTGGCACCGTTTTACTCTAACTATTTTTGGTGCAATGGCAGTGAAAATTCACCGCCATTGCACCTAACTTTGTTTTCAATATTTGGTGCTCAAGCGGTGAAAATCACTGCCGTTGCACCTTAAGTTATTTTTTGAGTTGGTGCTCGAGCAGTGAAAATCACCGCCCGAGCACCTAATTGTGAGTTAAGTCTAAGTTCCCTGCCGCATTCAATGCACGCGACTTAAGTTATTTTTTAGGTTTTTATTAACTCAATCATGAGTTATTTCCTCATTTTCGCTAAGTGACTCTCTCTATACTTCGCTCCCGTGTCATCACGAATTTCCTCCCTTTGAGATCGAGCTTTGGTGTTTCCCTCCAGCTTTCGGTTTTCACTGTGATCTTCGCCATTGTCAACTATCACAGGTATGTTCGCGTTTCGTTTCCTTTCAGTTGGTAGTTTTCTTTTCTTTAGATTTGAATGCTCTCGTTTTTGTTGTCGGTCTTTGGCTTTTCTTCTCCCTTTGTTCTTGTCGCTCATGTCTTTTTTCCTTTTTCTTGTCGTTTCTTCCTCGTATCCTTTGCAACTGTCATGGAAAAGTTTTTCCCCGCCTTCATGTGCGTCAAGTCTTCGTTTTTCTCTCGGTGTATAGGCGAGGTTTTTCAACACCATCGCACAAAGGCACCAAGTCACACTGGTGTTTTGGCAGTGATTTTCATCGCCACGACACCCACACAAAAATACCCCAAGTGTCGAGGCGGTGAAAATCACCGCCATGACACCAAACTATTTTGAAGTCGCGGTGTTCAAGCGGTGATTTTCATCGCCTCGACACCAACTTTGCCTTCCCCGAATTCTCTAAGTCCCTTGGTGCTCGAGCGGTGTTTTTCACCGCCCCGACACCAAAACAAAAATCTCACATTGGTGTTCGAGCGGTGATTTTCACTGCCCGAGCACCAAAATCTGCACTTTTTCTCCAACACTCGAAATAGTGTTTTCTCTTCATTTTCGCCTCCACGCTCATTTTTCGCTCCTCGTTTTCCGTACCACATGGCCAAAACACAGTGACTCCATATCGCCATGTTCATCTCACATTTCCCCATGTGACATATATTTCCTAACAATCATTGCATCCGCCATTCTTGCAGTTCCATCAAAGATCCTCGGAAATAAGAAATACATCGTTCTCTGCTCTCCTAAATGTCAGCTGAAACGCCATCACCATCTCCTAAAGATAAGGGGAAGATTAAGTATAAGTACCAAGGCGTTTTCCCTCCGACCGTGGTGTTGTCCAAGATGGATGAAATCAAAGACACTGAGATCGGCCATCAAGATCTGGCAGATTTCGTGAGGAGGATCCAACAGAGGCCGTGGAATGAGAATTTGAAAGCTATTGTACATAGCAATCTTCATATGGTTTCTACTTTCTCAACTTCAGCTCATCACACGGAGTTTGTACTTCAGGTAGCTGCACACTACATTCAAGAAGACAGAACTGTGAGGGATTCAACAGGTCAAGTTGTAATGAGGCTTGACGGTGAGTTCTTTGACATAGTCTTCAAAGTTCCACAAATGGAACAATACACTCCTATCACAATCCAAAGAGCTCAAGAAATATTTGACAATGATCCAGTCAAGGCCAAAACATTGATTAACTCACAGTGGTTGAAAACTCCCCGGCATGCTGTTTCTAGGTGGCCTAAGGGCCTCCCCAGGAGTGACTTCAAAGAAGATGTAAGAGATATGATTACCTTGTTGAGTAGAGTAAAGGGTTTGCCTGGATCCTCTTATTTTCAAGATTGGATGTATGAATACATCCGGATCATCCGAAGAAGGAAAGTGCACATTGATTGGGGAACACAGATCGGTGACGAAATCCATGAGCAGCTGATCAAGGTGCCCACCACCTTAAAGTTTTATATGACTTCTTTCTTGGTGTACTCAACAGCAGTAATAAGGCAGTTTCCGGGTTTATCTACCAAGGGTAATAGACATTCTACCCCTATCTATGACTACTATTACCAATTGAACCTGAGGGAAAGCTTCCACCATTTTAGAAGAGTCACAGATGCTTTCTTTGCTCCTTTGCTATTCACTTTCGATCCAACTCTAGAGAAGAAGAGGATTTTAGATGAAGCTTACAAGGCGGTCAACAAGGTGGGATGTGTGTTTCTACAATTTCCAACCTTTACTTACATCCAGGTAGGTTGTTTCACGGGATGCCCTTATATGCTTCCCAAATACCCATCAGATAAATGGGTTCTTATGGAGTTGTGCAGGCAATCAATTTCTGTGCACAAGGAACGACAAAAGAATCATAAGCCAGGTTTTAAGTTTCCATTAACCATTGGCAGATACACGATAAGAACTGTGCAGAAGGCCAAGAATGTTTCAACTGAGATGCACATAAATACTATCAAGACCTACAGGTACAGGCATGACTTTGACTTCAGGGACGTCAAGAAGAAACTCAAGAAAGGTCACAGCCATGTCTACCATTTTGAAGACATATGGGCAGAGTGTAGAGATGAAGAGGATGTACGCAAAATGGATTTCTGCAGGTTGACAGTTGATCAAATCAAGGCTCTCCAAATAGCTGATTTGCCTGAAGATTTCACAGATCTAGGTGACGTCCTCAATTCTGCCTACGATGAGGACAACATTGCCGGGAAACCTTTGCCTTTAGTACAATGGTCCAAAAAAGAATGTACTTACATGAGAGAAAGGTTGGCCCCTATCCTACACAACACAGCAGAATGGCTTCACAAACATGGCCATCAGATAAAAGCCTTCAAGACAGATTCTGAAGGTGAGTTTCCTAAAGAGAAACCTAGTCCACCGCCAAAATCTCGTGCCAAAGAAAAACAGGCTGTGATTCCCTCTTCATCACGAAGAGGGCCAAGGATTAAGTTCACTGTAGGCAAAAATACTCCACAGACTGCTGAAATACAAGAAACAAGAGCTACCACATCTCATGCAGAAGAGAGGGAGCTTGTTTCCGAGGATTTATCTTCAGATGAGGAAGGAGGAGATACAGAGTTTGAATCCAAAGAATCAGATGATGAGAACTCTGGAGAAACCGAATCTGATGGAGAAGAAGAGCAATCAGCAGAAGAGATTGAGGAGTACCAAGAGGATGAGCAGGTTTTGTCCCCTCCTCGAGGTGAAACCGAACAGGTTCCAGTATCTTCACCTCCTCACACTCCTTCAATTCCTAAATCTCCTGTTCCACCCATTCCTTCTACTCCTCTTCCTATCAGGGTTACAGGAGTAGAAGATGTTTCTTCCCTACCAGTAGTGTCAACGGTGTTGGTTTCCTCTGCAGTTGGCCGAGCACAAAATATCAATGACCTATCTAGTTGGCCAGTTTCTCTCCCTAGTTTGTCATCTCCATCTTTTGACATTTCTTCGGAGGCTGAGTTTAACAGGTTCATGAATGAATCTTTGCAGAGTCAGCTTGGCGTACAAACAACTGGGCCCATAATGACTACAACGGCGCCCATAGTTACTGTTTCAACTATTCCTCAAAGAGCCCCTGTAGCTCTGGATTTAGAAGTAACAAGTGATGTGTATACTTCTTCCCTCCCTCCTTGGTTGGTGTCGCAGGTTCCTAAGCGAAAAAAGCAGATGATCTCCCCCGATGAGCTGGATCTGGAAGAAATACCTGCTCCCAAGAACAAGGAAAAGAAAAAGGCTAAGGTATTGTCAAGACTCCAGGTTGATAAAGCTGGCCAAAAGTTTGTTGAGGTAGGTTTTCCTCCACAACCAGAGGGAGATGTAAACATGGAAGATTATACCATACAGAGAATACAACTTGGGAAGGTAACAAATGAAAGTGCAAAAGCAGATGCCCAAGTAGTGTTAGATGCTCTTGCAGGAAGGCTTGACAAGATAGAGCAAGCTAAAAATCTATACAAGGGGAAAGTTGAACGCTATGCGAACATCTTGAAAAACATAGCGGGATCTTCAATGGGTGATGCCCAATCTATGACCTTGGTAAATGTCGAAGAACCAGCTGTTCAAAAGGAAGAAAAGCTTGCAGCCAAGGGTAAAGTCTTAAATGAGTTTATTGAAGAGATCATAGACCATGGGACGCAGGTCATCACCACCGCAAGTGAGAAGAAAATACAAGTAGCCCAGCTACAGACTGAGCTTAATAAAGAGGAAGGATCACTTGTGTGGGATCTACATCAGATGGAAAGGACTTTATCGTCATGGCATCAAATGAAAGAATCCAAGATCAGCCAATTGGTAAAGAATGGAGTAATACCTAATAAGGAGAAATATGTGGAAGTGAAAGAATCGCTCAAACATAGAATCCAGGTATTGAAGTTTTTGATTGATGACATTCACCAAGTACAAAAAGAGGTTGAAGGCTATCGGGTTCTTCTAGTAAATGGAATGGAAGAGTTGTCGGGTGATCTCCTTGATGACGAGCACACCTTCCTTCCCCTCAGCGAAATAATTCAAGTGTATAAAGAGACCTTCATGAAGCTGGTGGATGACAAAGGTTTTACTAAAAACACCATACACACTGTATGTGATCTACGGCTTTCACTTGATTGTTTCAAGGCTCATCTTGAAAGGTGTAAAAAGGTTTCTTCATCTGCAAAGAAGTTGATTACCAAAATACACACGTTGGTGGATTATACAGTTGGACCAGACGATAAGTTCATGAGAGAGACAGCAAAGAAATATGAAGACTTCCACACCCAATGCAAAGAACAATAGTCTTCTTTTCGTCTCCAGTGTTCGCCATTTTTGGTGTCCCCTACTTTGCACATTGTAAATAGTTTTTGACACTTTAGGTGTCTTTTTGTAAGACGTAATTACACCAAAATATAAGGTGCGATTACGTAGAAATAAATTACACTCAGTTAGATTAGGGTTTCCTATTTTTACTCATCTGATTCCCTAATTTTGCTCTTCCCTCCTTTCTATAAATAAGAGAGATTTCTTTTGTAATATTTACGTTTTGATATTTTGCAACGAAGTGCTGCTCTTTTGAAACAAGCATTGAGACTTTGTGTTCAATATTGTGAATTCAGATCTAATCAATAAAGAAGAGGATTGCATACCAGACTTTGTGTTGGAATCGATTGTCTTGTGTGTTGATTATATCAGTAGTGATTTGTGTATGAGATTGAAAGGGCTTCAAGTGGTTGATGTAAACTTTGTGTTACATTTATCGTTTGGATTAGTTTATGTTTGAAGATTTTTGTTGAAGGATCTACAAGACTTTGTGCTTGTAATCATTCATGTTGTTCGAGGAATCGTTGTGTCTAAGAAGACTTTGTGCTTCTAATACAACAAACAATATCATTACAGGATCCAACATTGAAAAGGCTACGGAACGACTTTGTGCCTTCGTGAGCCTTCCCTTTTCTTTTTATCTTTTGTTATTATAAATCATACGTGGTATTTCTAAGTTGTGCTTTGTCAAGATAGGAATATCGGCATTACTACTGTTGTTTAAGTTTAAGTTATTTCAGATCTAAAGTTTTTCATCATGAAGCATTGTAAACATCTTCTCTGAAAAAAGAGAGAAGTATGAATGTAACACCCCCTCCCCTCCGCCCCGCCCCCCATTTCATGAGTACAATGTACATTTTGTAAGTATTCCTTTTAAGTTTACTACAACTTCCAATTAGCAATAAGAAGGGCGCCTCCCCTTTCCAAGAGGAGAGATCATATCTCACACAGCTGTGGTTGAAGTCTAGATGGCGTAATCTGTTGAAAAGTCGATTACACTATTTTCACCCAACAAACATATAGCACGATACTATAGAAGTGGTTTTGAGAAACCACCTAGACAGCACAGGATGGAGGATACCATGACCAAACAAAAGGGAAAGCCTACTAAAGTATGGAGAAGGAAAAAAGAGAAAGATGATGAGAAGGATAAATCTATACTTGTGCAAACAGCACTTCATGCACAAGAGGTATCACTATGTTCATGAGGAGAAGTACAAATTCAAGGGGAGCTAATCATTGCATCATCATTCAGTGCCATGGAGAAGAAAATTCAGAGATAGATCAGCTGATGAAGATTCTTTGAGAGAGTTATAGGTGTTAGAATTGGCTATGGCTGCCAAGATCTTGAGACCAAATAGAAAGCACAAAAAGAAAGAGATGAATATAACAAAAATAAACTGTATTCTCATTAATATGATTGTGATTGTCTACAATGAGAGAGACCCCTTGGTTATATAGCCAAGGTGAGAACATAGAAGGGCAAAAGATTATGACAAGTGTTGTAATCTTATGACATGAGACAACTATGAAAAGCTATCACTCCACCTAAAGTGGAAAAGTGATAATGTGATAATCACCACAAATGGTAGATCACCCACAAAAGGTGGAGAGGTAATCACATGATATGTCCACGGAAGGTGGAAGTGATAAAGTAATAACATGATAAGTCCACCAAAGGTGGAAAAGCTCCAACTATCTCCTATGTGGTCCCTAAATAAACTTAACTAAGGTGTAATCATAACCTAGGACAAGGTACAACACATTTAATTACACCAACACCCCCCCTTAAGTGCAACTTAGGAAGAATGTACACAAAAGCAAACAATGCAAGATGGGTCCCGACAACTAGGCCATGTTAAGTACCCATGTACAAATGCAATGCAATCTCTCACAAACGGAGAAAAGGAGAAAACCCAATGGGACAAAACTCCTCCTCAAAAGAGAGATGAAATATAAAATAGAAATGCTCTCAATGATGCGTGAGAAGGCCAAAACCTCATGTGAGGAACAAGACCCCCCCATAAGAGAGAAGTAGAAGAGAGACAAGGCAGCCCCCCCTCAATATTGAGTCTCCTACAATGATGGTAGAAGCTTGACATTGAATGTTGAAGATGATCCAATCTCGTTGAACAGCGTTCCACCCCTTAGGAAGAAACAAAACCAAGGATGTATGCAAGATGTCAAGAATATGAATATGGATGATGATGTCTATGAAGCATGCTCAAGTGTCTCCATGTCGATGCCGAAAGCTGACACACTCCAAACAGGTGTTCTAGGCCACACTGCTGAAGAGAACAATCCAAAATCCAGTAGAGATGAATGTAGAACATGATCCAAAAACAGTGATACCTCCTCTGAAGACAAAGAAGCCTCCTCCAAATGTTGTCCAAAAGTATCCACACTCACGCCAAACTACAAAGAATGATCATGTGGAGAATGAACAAGAGGGTCAGAGTGTTCCCTCACAACAACTGAAGGAGCATCTTCATCAAAGAGAAGATGAATGTCATCAATGGTGTCCCCCAAATCTGCAAGATGAGACTCCACAAACAAGTCTGAAAAACCTATTAAGAAGTCATCCAAAGTAGCCAAATTTGAAAGATTATGTATGTCCTGCTGCACTGAATCACAAGGGACCCAAACTGTGGAATCACAAGCATCATCAACTGCAACAGTAGGTGGAGGAGATAGAATGTATGGCTCAAGTACTAGATCTGATGTGAGAACTGCCAAGTTCAAGTAGCCAAATGTCTCCTCTGAATCATGGTTCATATGATCAATAGCCGAAGGAACAATGTCACCATCAGAAGCAAAATCTGCAAAGGTATACGACCGAGATGAATGATCAACCACCCCAGTAGCAATAATCTCTCTACTCTCCAAGTCTCGAATGATGACTGAATCAGGTGTGAACTACATAGTTCTCCCATCTCCACCATGTGTAATCTGATATATGGAAAGAAGATTGTTCGTCAAATAAGGAACATACAAAACATCCTGGAAAGTGTTGTCCCCAAAACTAATAGATCCCTTCCCAATTACACTCATGTATGTATTGTTTCCCATCAATATAGGAGACATAGTACAAGGCTGAAATGAAGAGAATATAGACTGCGAAGATGCCATATGATGAGATGCTCCTGAATCTAGAAGCCATCTCCCTGATCCTGGACCTGAAAAAAGCACAAAGAGCTTGTCCTTTATTTCCTGATGTAGATGCTTGACCTTCGTCCTGTTTAGACTGTTCTGAAGAAGAAGGAGGTGAAAAAGATTCAGACATTCTAGAAGGCAAATCAATGTGATTCCTTTTGAGAAGATTTTTCAACTCATCAATATCCTTCTTATAACAATAATGTTCTTCGTGTCCATCCTTCTTGCAATATGCACAAAAAGGCCTCTCCTTCTTAGATGATTCTCCTTTTGAGTGAGTGGATACTGATTCTTTATGTGGCTTGTTCTTTTTCATCTTTTGCTTCTTATCAAGATTCCCTGATTCTTTTTGTACCTTTGACTCACTAGACACCAATGCATGTGGCTTGGAAGACTTGATTAGACCCATGTTCACTAACTTAGCTTCCTCTTGGATTAGGAGATTTGCAAAGTCATCAAACTTAGGATCAACACATGATGCTCCCATAGAAAGTCAAAGGGTATGAAAGCCAAAAACAAATACTGAATAGTCAAGACCAAGCTTGGATAACACATTCATAATCAATCGTAAAACCTCTTTTTCAATGCTATATTTTTTCAACTATGTTCTTAGTTGCTTTATTTTGGATATGTAGTCTTGGATGTGGTAATAAAAATTTAGGATCAAGACTCATCAAATCATTATCAATCTGATATCCCTTAATCTTATCTGTTTTACCATACAATTTTTCAAAAGCCTCCCATGCCTCTTTAGGTGTTTTACATGATTCAATATGAAATTGCAAATCAAATGAGACTAATGAACATATGCATCCAAGTGTTTTCTCATGATCAATCTCCCACCTTGCCAATTCTTTAGCATCAGTAGGTTTTTGAATAGCGTCCTTTAGATGACTTATTAGACCTTTCATCATGAGATAGTTTCATACTGATTTTCTCCATGTAGCATAATTATGTGGACTTAAGAGTTCAATTTGAGATCTCCCCATTGCAAGAACACAAATCAAGCAAAAGAATGCAATCAACCACTGCAAGATTACCCCCACCCCCAAATTACTCAATCAAGAAACCCCCCCAAAGCAATATCTGATTTGGCACTTTATATATAGTGTGTTTACAGTTGCCACTTGCAAAAAACAGCAAAGTGGACTTTGATCTTGGTACATACAAATTGTCAAAATTGGTCTCAACCTCAAAGTGAAAAATTTACAGTAGATGAGATAAATCTAATTACACACTGGAAAGTACACGAAAAATAATGCACTTTCAAAAAAAATTCACCCAAAAATGTTACCGTAGGAGCAAGATATGACCTCCCGAAGTTCCCAAAATGAGGACGAAGCAGCAACACCTGTGAGAATCTACAATTTCTAGAAAAACCAGACACCAAAACCAAAAACTAATTGCACCACTGTGAAGAGCACAAAAAATTAGCCCAAATCAAAAAATATTGCTAGAAAAAAGGAGCCAAAATGACTGAGTTATGAGCCTCCGAAGTTGAACTGAAAAATTGAAAAGTCAATTGGTGAGGGGGGCAAAAATTTTAAAGAGCGTTGACGTCAACGCCGATGTGTTGCTAATGCAAACAAAACGGTGTCTTAAATTTGACAGTTATATGACCGTCGCAAGAATATTCACTGCTTCCTGGGCTTAAAATTGACGCTCGGGTGAACGTCGCAGCTAAAAAAGCCTCCTTGCCAAAAAATGGAATATTCGCCTGGATGATGTCAGATTTTGTGACTTGACCCTATCGGTTTTTCTTTGACTGTTGCCAGAAAATGGAATGTCCGCCGATCACTTTTTTTGAAGCGTCGATTTATATTGAGCCCGCCGACAGTTAAAGTTTTCGTCGGCTTTTATATTGATGCCGGTCGGTTAATGGTGGACGTCGCATGGAGGGGCCCGCTTGGGCTACGTAGCAGTATACTATTACAATAGCGGCAGAGAGTGGTACTTCTGCAATACCGCAGGTACGCAAAGTACCTGTGCTCTCCTTTTTTTTTCTTTTTTTTTTAATTTTTAAATAAAATCTTTTCAAAAGATTTAATCAACATGATTTTATTTTTTTCAAAAAAAAATTTCAAAAATTTTCTGAGGGAAATAATAATTTATTTTTTTTAAATCGTACCATCGTCTGTAATTATGACACTTGGGGGGTTGTACGGCTCCTTGGGCAAAAAAAATTTGCCTCACTAGACAACTACTCCAATTTGAACGAATTGACAGTCGATCTCAGGGTTTTTGGCCCTTCTGGACGCGATGGCAAGGTCGGATTTGACCCAAAATTCTCCAAAAATGTAGCTACCTTCTAAATTTGGCAACCACTCCTCAACTTCAAACCCTCATACATTTGGCCTCGTAGGTCCGATTTGGACGAAACAAAAGGAAAAATTTACTTTCTCGAACCTTCTAAATGCAATGGTGAGCTCAAATTTGCACCAACAAGCTCTGATATGAACATGCAATAAAGAGCCAAAAATGGAACCTCCCCAAATCTAGTATCTCTCTTCAGAAAAAGACTCTCCAATGGCACTCAATCCGCTCTGATACTATGTTAGAATAGGCTATGGCTGCCAAAATCTTGAGACCAAATAGAAAGCACAAAAAAATAGATGAATATGACAAGAATAAACTGTATTCTCATTAATATGATTGTGATTGTATACAATGAGAGAGACCCCTTGGTTATATAGCCAAGGTGAGAACATAGAAGGGCATAAGATTATGACAAGTGTCGTAATCTTATGACATGAGACAACTATGAAAAGCTATCACTCCACCTAAAGTGGAAAAATGATAATATGATAATCACCATAAATGGTGGATCACCCACAAAAGGTGGAGAGGTAATCACATGATATGTCCACAAAAGGTGGAAGTAATAAAGTAATAACAAGATAAGTCCACCAAAGGTGGTAAAGCTCCAACTACCTCCTATGTGGTCCTTAAGTAAACTTAACTAAGGTGTAATCATGACCTAGGCCAAGGTACAACAAATTTAAGTACACCAACAATAGGGAAAGAAGAATGATACCATTGATGTCAAAGGATGATCTTTTTCATTTAGCAGCCATGGATGGAGAAGGAATAGTTGAAGATGTGTAGAGAATAATGAGATAGCTAAACAAGCACCTGATTTATTAAATTTAAGAAGATGATCCAAATTAGTTTTGGACAGCTATGGAGAAAATATGTCACCCGAGCAATATAGAAACAAAGGATAGTGTAGTGGAAAAAATGGGGAGCATAAGAGAATCTTTGATAGGTGAAGAAGTATATTCTTATTGCAGTAGATATGAGTATTGACCACAAAGAATATGAATGGATGTTTCCCATGATCTATTTGTGGAGAAAAGTATGTTACGTCCCTTTGCCATTGATGTCAAAGGGGGAGAGTTAGAAAAAGGGGGAGAATTATGTTTGCCATCAATGACAAAAGGGGAGATTGTTGGAATTGATTGTCATTGATGTCCAAAAAGTATAAGAGATTGTTAGAATATTGTCATTGATGTCAAAGGTGAGAAGAGCACTTTGTCAATAGAAGAAATCGTATGATGGAAAAAAGCTAAAGGTCACTTATCGATGTTCGAAGACGAAGTAAAATCAGATTGAGAAGAGTGGATAAAAGATGAAGTGTGTGAGTGGAGCAACAAAAGATATATCAATAATGAAATGAATCATATGTCAATAATGAAGTAAATCGAAGTCGATAAAGGATTGAATCAAATATCAATAAGGGAATGAATAGAAGATATATTATGAAGTGCTTCTTATATGATAAAGAAATTAATTAATTAAATTGTAAAGAACCGGACCAAATTTTTTTTTTATTTTTCACAATTGATTACAATGCAACACGCACCCGTTAAGGTTAGCACAAACCAAAACGTTGCGGAAAGTAACTCTAACTAGAATGTACACCAGGATCCCGATGTGGGCAAGGTGTGAGCATTGGTCAGAGGATCTATGCAATGCAAACTGAAGGAACTCTAACCAAGAATGGCGCCAAGTGATGGCGAGCATATGGTCAGAGGATCAATGCAATGCAAACTGAAGGAACTCTAACCAAGAATGGCACCGAGTGATGGCAAGCATATGGTCAGAGGATCAATGCATGATGACAGAATGTAACCCTAACCAAGAATGGCGCCGATGGATGGCGAGCATATGGTCAGAGGGTCCCTAAACTACTCAACTGAAAGCAAATAGACGGCAAGCCAGCCTCTTCCACTTATTCAGTGGGGATTACATGTAAATTCAAAATGAAGGGAATGAATTGCTGACAGTACTACTGTTCAGCTTACAGCAAATTAGAGAGCTTGCCAAATATCATAAGAATAAGAACTTCCAAAGCTATAACAAGATAAGATCCCTCTTCTACAATCACAAACTCTTTGAATATCAACCCCTCGCACAACTAATGAACTTCCTTAAATTTGGTATGACTGATTTCACAGATTTAATGTAGAACAGCAACATAATCACTCACGAAAATGCACATAACTCAATCTAAACACATCCTATTGACGAGAAATCAAATGCAGATTACTATACTGATATAGGTGCCCAAGATGCAATCCCTAAACCACCCAAAACAAGCCTTATTTATTTTTGCACAAACTTCAATGTACTTCAAGATGGTACGGCCCAGCTGCAAGGGCGAATTTCCTCTATAAAATCAAAGAGACACAAATAAAATCTGGAAATAGGCAAGAATGGTCGCCCCTCATAAACAGATTGATAGATTCAATACCCAGAATGATAGCATTTTTATTTCATGAGCTATGAGCAAATCTTACATTCCTCAATGACATTCAGCAACATCAAAATATGACAGAAAATGTAAACTAGAACTCCCAAAATGCAATGACTCAATTGGAAATGCAATTCAAACCTATTACAAGCTAACCTCTCAACTAGTTGCTATCTTTCAAGCAAGAAGATGAGCCCATGCTAGGAGGAATGCTTTCCTCGAAGCGAGTGCCTGAAGACAATTCAGTAGCATAACGATGTAGTAGACAAAAGATCCCAAATGAAGAGCTGAGGCCTAATTAAATAGACAAGAGAGAAACATCTAGAAGCTTCCAGAAGGCGCCCAAACCCTAATTTCAAATTCACCTTTTCCCTCCAAAGAATGGCGTCCTTTTTCACCAATGAAATATTTCACTCTTTTTTTTTTTAAAATAGAATCAATTCTCTCAAATAGGCGTCCCTTTCTTCATCTCAATATTTGACATTTAAAAGATATAACTTATCTCTCCATGACGCCTAGACCCTCAAAGTTCCCCCTTTTTTTAAAAACAACTTAAAGTTGTACTGCTAGGCAAGGGGTATAATATTAAAATATAATATTATAATGAAAATACTTATCTCTCCAAGAAATATGCGCCCAAAGCCAAGAATTGAAGTGCCAGCTGAACCAACTGAAGAAGAGGACCAACTGAACTGAACCCAAACTGTCCACTGCCAAAAATAGAATTTACTAAAAATAGTAAATTCGCGAAGTTGCCCGGAATGCCAAACTGAACACATCACTGCGAAGCTTTTGAAAACCCAGAAAGAATCCGCAAACAGAATCCCGAACCTCAAGCAACAACCTCCTCAAAACTAGGAAACCCTAATTTCACCATCCGCGTAGCCTACGGGTCTCCGGAATAGGCCAACGGTCAACTGAAACGGTCACAGCTGAGAAGGGGACATTACAATCCGCCCTCCCCAAGATTGCTTGCCCTCAAGCAATCGCAAGTCTGGATGTTGTAGAATCTCCTCATTCTCCCACGTAGCATCCTCCAATGGTAAATTCCTCCACTTCACCAAATACTCTTTGATTGTTCTCCTCCTCAAGGAACGCTCTCTGGAATCAATAATCTCTTCTGGAACCAATGTCAACTGCCCTTCTTCATCCAAAGGAGGTAACTATGATGAAGCCACAACATTGTGTCCAAGTGCCTTTTTGAGGCGAGACACATACAAGACATTGTGGACCTTACTACTCGAAGGTAGTTCCAACTCGTAAGCCACTGCTCCAACCTTCCTAACAACTTTGAATGGTCCATAGAAGCGTGGTTTAAGCTTCTCAGCTCCACTCTTCTTAAGTGTGGACTGTCTGTAAGGCTGAAGCCGAAGATATACCATATCACCAACCTCAAATGAGCGCTCAACACGCTCCTGATCAGCGTACATCTTCTGCTGATTTTGTGCCATTTGAAGGTTGTCCTTCAAAGATTTCAAAACATCTTGGCTTTGCTGCAACCAATCCTTGGCTTGGGGAGCTCTGCTATCGCCAAACACCAAATCAGCAAAGTTGGGAGCCTCGTAGCCATAGAGGGCCATGAATGGAGACATCTTTATTGACATGTGGAAAGATGAGTTGTAGCAATATTGTCCCATGTGGAGCCATTTCACCCATGCTCTTTGCTGTTCCGAGACATAATTCCTGAGATAGCCCTCCAACCATTTGTTCACAATCTCTGTTTGACCATCTGTTTGTGGGTGATAGCTAGTGCTTGGAGTAAGCACTGTACCACTCATCCTAAAAATTTCCTGCCAAAAGGTGCTTAGGAACTTGTTGTCCCTATCACTCACAATGTTTTTAGGCAACCCATGCAATCTAAACACTTCATGGAAGAACAAATCTGCAACTTGAGCTACTGAAAATGTGCTAGTGATGGCAAAAAAATGAGCGAACTTGGTCAATCTGTCAACTACAACATAAATGCAGTCTTTGCCTTGAGCCCTAGGCAATCCGGTGATGAAATCCATCGAGATGCTCTCCCATTTTTGGTTTGGAATGGGAAGTGGCTGCAGTAGACCAGCTGGAAGAGAGTGCTCATTTTTGTTCATTTGGCAAGTGCTACACTCCTTGATGTAACGCTGAACATCATCTTTCAACCCCTTCCAAGAGAACCTCTCTCGAATCTGCCTATATGTCTTGAAGTAACCTTGATGACCAGCAAGTGGGATGTCATGAAAAGTCATCAAAATCTTCTTCTTAAGTTTAGAATCAGCCACCAAGAAGATTCTTCCCTTGTAGTGTATCAACCCATCAACTACCTTGTACCTTTCATCATGAAAAGTACCTTCAATAACGCTGGTTGCAAACTGATTTTTGGCGTAATCAGCAAGCAACAACTCCTTCCAATCAGCAGTAAGCTCACACAATGAGCTCAAATGAGGCCTTCTGGACAAAGCATCAGCCACAATGTTGTTCTTCCCTTTGACATACTCGATGTCGAAATCGTAAGCTTGAAGCTTACTCACCCACTTCTGCTGTCTTTCATTCAAATCTTTCTGATGCATGAAGTGCTTGAGACTATTGTGATCAGTCTTGACCACGAATTTGCTCCCTACCAGGTATTGTCTGAAATTGGCTAATGCATGCATGATTGCAAGCATTTCTTTGTCATAGATAGAATAGGTTCTTTCAACCCCCCTTAATTTTTTGCTTTCAAACACGATAGGATGCTTATCCTGCATCAAAACAGCCCCAATACCTTCCCCTGATGCATCACACTATAACTCGAAGGGTTTGGAGAAATCAGGTATGGCCAATACTAGACAAGAACTCATGATTTTTTTGAACTTATCAAACACACTTTGAGCCTTTTTTGACCACAGGAAAGCCCCCTTTTTAGTGAGGTCAGTAAGAGGAGCAACACTTTGAGAATAACCCTTTACGAATCTTCTGTAGAAGCCACACAGACCCAATAATCCCTTCAAATGAGTCAAATTTTCTGGAGGTGGCCAATCTACTATTGCCTTGATCTTTTCAGGATCAACCTTCACCCCATTAGCGCTGATTATATGACCAAGGTAGAGCAGCTCCTTCATCCCAAATTCACATTTGGATTCTTTTGCAAACAAACTTTCTGATTCAAGGATGCTAAGCACTTCCTCCAAGTGCTTGAGGTGTTCTTCCCATGTCTTGCTGAAGATGAGAATATCATCAAAGAATATCAACACAAATTTCCTCAATTGTTTTTGGAAAACTCTGTTCATGCAAGACTGAAAAGTGGCTGGAGCATTAGTCAAGCCAAAGGGCATGACTAGGAACTCAAAATGACCATAGTGGCATCTGAATGCCGTCTTCTCAACATCTGAACCTCTCATCCGGATTTGATAGTAACCCGATCTCAAATCAATTTTTGAGAAGAATTTAGCACCATGTAGCTCATCAATGAGCTCATCGATCCGAGGAATAGGATACCGATTCTTTATTGTGCTTTGATTCAAGGCACGGTAATCCACACACATGCGGATGGTGTCGTCCTTCTTCTTCACCAGAACCACAGCTGAAGCAAAGGGACTCTTGCTAGGGCGAATGAAGCCCATCTCCAGAAGTTCCTTTATGTTCTTCTCAATTTCATCCTTCTGCTTCTTAGGATATCGATAAGGAGTTGTGATGACAGGTTTGGCACCTTCTTTGAGCTCAATGACATGCTCAGCTCCTCTTTCAGGTGGTGGCCCAGGAGGTAGATCAGCAAACACCTTACTCCTCTTGGTGAGTATTGACTGAATATCTGGAGGGTATTCCCTCTTTGTCTCAACTGGACTAGCTGGAAGAACCATGCATTCCGCAGCCCACTCCACTTGGTCATGTCTAATCAGCCTCTCCATCCTTTTGAATGAAACTATTCGAGGACCACCATTGGACATTCCTCTCAATACAACCCTCTTGCCATCAGATTGGAACTTGAGCTCCATTGTTTGTAGATTGAGAGAGATTTCACCAAGTGAACGTAACCATTGTATGCCCAAAACTGCATCTGTGTCACCAATAGTAACCACATAGAAGTCATCTTTGACTTCATAGTTTCCCAACTGCAAAGACATGTTAGGAACTCTTCGGGTGCAAGAAATATGAAACCCATCAGCCACCATGACTTTGAAGCCTTCAAATTCTTCGGTTTTGAGACCTCTCTTTGCAACCAAACCTTCATCAATGAAGTTATGCGTCGCACCAGTATCGATTAATGCCACAATACAATGACCTCCAACTCCCCCACGAACCTTGAAAGATTCGTTCTTTTGGAAACTAGAGAGTTGGGCAATAGGGCTCCCAACTCCTTGCTCATAATCGGACTCTTCTGTGGCTCTTTCATCTTCGCTGTCCCCAAAATAAGACTGCTGATCTGACATATCAGATGTTGATTCATAATCAGAATATGTTCCCATTTGATTATAATGCCCTCTTCCAGGACATCTATGGCCCTTAGTCCAAGGCTCTAAACATGTGTAACACTTGCCCTCTTTTCTGAGCTGTTCACGTTGCTCTTCAGTCAACTTAGGTGGGAACTTCTTGTGCTGATTAGAAGAATGTCTCTTATCCTTCTTATGGCCAAAAGGCTTAGGCAGAAATTTAGGCCTAGGGGTTGATAACTCCATACTACAAGCCTTCTTGATTGCCTCATCAAGACTTGGTGGATCGAAAGCTTTCACCCACCCTTTCAAGGGTTCAACCAAACCTTAGGAAAACAAAACAACCAATCTTCTTTCGGTGATGTTGGGCACCATCACAGAAAGGCTCTAGAAATCAGCAATGTAAGAATCCAAGGAGCCATGCTGCTTCAGTTGTGCAAGCTCACGAAATCTTACTTCAGGATCCTTAGTGTCGAACCTTTTAATCAGCTTGTTGGTGAATTCTCCATAGGTTCGAATAAGGTTATGGCCAAGTGTGACCAAACCATGGTACCACCACTCATGAGCAGCTCCCTCTAAATGAAGTGTTGCAAACTTGATGGCATCTTCTTCTGGCATGGAACGAAGTGAAAGGTAGTTGTCTAACTTCTGAACCCACGATCTTGCTGAACACTTATCACTTCCATCGAAGTGAGCCAATGTTACCTTCCCCAAGGCTTGATGAAAATCAGTTCTAGGAGCCATATAAGCTCGATTATCAACTCTTCCTCGTGTCTTCTGTTTCTCTGATTCAAGAATTGATCAAAGGACCATTGGTCTGTAAGATCAGGAGGTAGGGTAGCATACTCCATGTAGGCTTGCCTGGCATCATCTACCAAAGGAATGGTAGCTTCAACTTGTTGTTCTTCCCTCGGAGTGAATGTAGGAAAGAGTGGTCTAGAGGCTGATCCGCTAGAGATGGCATCATGCTGTCCAATGGTTCTACTGCCTCCATTACCATTGTTCCCATTATTCCCATTGTTTCCATTGACTCCACTGTTTTCTCCTGTAGCATGGTTTTGATTTGGAGTATGGTTCTGAGAAGTTTGCTGGTCCATCCGAGCAAGTAACCGAGACATCATCTCAATCATTCCATCAAACTTCTTTTCCATCCTTGCATCCTTCTCATCTATGGCCTGCCTAAGATTGTCTGACATGTTCTCAACTGTTTTACCCTTATCCACTGCTGTTTCTATTTCTCTCAAGGC